>JANJGN010001433.1:0-142376 GCA_026770705.1 Isurus oxyrinchus | reverse complement strand
CCCTTCCCATTTATTCTCACTGTACACAATCCCAATGGGCCCAAACCCCTTCCCCTTCACTCCCACTGTTGACAATCGGAAAGTACCGTAACCCCTCCCCATTCACCCCCACTGTCAACAATCGGAATGGACCATAACCCCTCCCCATTCACACCAAATGTACAGATTCCCAAAGGACCGAAAGCCTTTCCCATTCATTCCCAGTGTCCACGATACCAATGGACCCAAACCCCTTCCCATTTACTCTCACTGTACACAATCCCAATGGACCCAAACCCCTTCCCCTTCACTCCCACTGTTCACAACCGGAATGGACCCTAACCCCTCCCCATTCACCCCCACTGTCCACAATCGGAATGGAGCGTAACCCCTCCCCATTCACACCAAATGTACAGATTCCCAAAGGACCGAAAGCCTTTCCCATTCATTCCCAGTGTCCACGATACCAATGGACACAAACCCCTTCCCATTTACTCTCACTGTACACAAGCGCAATCGGCCCAAACCCCTTCCCGTTCACTCCCACGATCCTTTATCCCAGTGGACGCAAACCCCTTCCCTTTCACTCCCACTGTCCACAATCCCAATGTTTCCAAACGCCTTCCCTTTCACTCCCACTGCACACAATCCCAATGGACCCAAACCCCTTCCCGTTCACTCCCACCGTCCACAATCCCAATGGACCCAAACCCCTTCCCGTTCACTCCCCACTGCACACAATCCCAATGGACCCAAACCCCTTCCTGTTTACTCCCACTGCACACAATACCATGGACCTGAAAAGCTTCGCGTTCACTCCCACTGTACACAATCCCAAAGGATCCGAACCCCATCCCGTTCACTCCCACTGTCCACAATCCAAATCGACCCAAACCCCTTCCCATTCATTCCCACTGTCCACAATCCCAATGGACCCAAACCGCTTCCAGTTCACATCCCACTGTACACAATCCCAATGGACCAAAACCCCTTCCCATTCACTCCCACTGTTCACAATCCCAATGGACCCAAGCCCCTTCCCTGCACTCCCATGGTACACAATCCCAATGGACCCAAACCCCTTCCCGTTCACTCCAACTGTACACAATCCCAATGGACAGAAACCTATTCCCGTTCACTCCCACTGTCCACAATCCCAGTGGACCCAAACCACTTCCCGTTCAACCCCACTGTCCACAATCCCAATGGACCCAAAACCCTTCCCGTTCTCTCCCACTGTCCACAATCCCAACGGACCCAAACCCCTTCCCGTTCACTCCCACTGTACATAATCCCAATGGTCCCAAACCCCTTCCCGCTCTCTCACACTGGACAGAATCCCAATGGACCCAAACACCTTCCCATTCATTCCCACTGTCCACAATCCCAATGGACCCAAACCGCTTCCAATTCACATCCCAGTGTACACAATCCCAATGGACCAAAACCCCTTCCCATTTACTCCCACTGTCCACAATCCCAATGGACCCAAGCCCCTTCCCATTCACTCCCATGGTACACAATCCGAATGGACCCAAACCCCTTCCCGTTCACTCCAACCGTACACAATCCCAATGGACAGAAATCCCTTCCCGTTCACTCCCACTGTCCACAATCCCAATGGACCCAAACCCCTTCCCGTTCAACCCCACTGTCCACACTCCCAAAGGACCCAAACCCCTTCCCATTCTCTCCCACTGTCCACAATCCCAACGGACCCAAACACCTTTCCGTTCACTCCCACTGTACAGAATCCCAATGGACCCAAACACCTTCCCGTTCACTCCCACTGTACACAATCCCAATGGACCCAAACCCCTTCCCGTTCACTCCCACTGTACACAATCCCAATGAACCAAAACCCCTTGACGTTCACGCCCACTGTACATAATCCCAATGGACACAAACCCCTTCCCGTTCACTCCCATGGTACGCATTCCGAATGGAAACAAACCCCTTCCTGTTCACTCCCCCTGCGCACAATCCCAATGGACCCAAACCCCTTCCCGTTCACTCCCACCGTCCACAATCCCAATGGACCCAAACCCCTTCCCGTTCACTCCCACTGCACACAATCCCAATGGACCCAAACCCCTTCCTGTTTACTCCCACTGCACACAATACCATGGACCTGAAAAGCTTCGCGTTCACTCCCACTGTACACAATCCCAAAGGATCCGAACCCCATCCCGTTCACTCCCACTGTCCACAATCCAAATCGACTCAAACCCCTTCCCATTCATTCCCACTGTCCACAATCCAAATGGACCCAAACCGCTTCCAGTTCACATCCCACTGTACACAATCCCAATGGACCAAAACCCCTTCCCATTCACTCCCACTGTCCACAATCCCAATGGACCCAAGCCCCTTCCCTGCACTCCCATGGTACACAATCCCAATGGACCCAAACCCCTTCCCGTTCACTCCAACTGTACACAATCCCAATGGACAGAAACCTATTCCCGTTCACTCCCACTGTCCACAATCCCAGTGGACCCAAACCACTTCCCGTTCAACCCCACTGTCCACAATCCCAATGGACCCAAAACCCTTCCCGTTCTCTCCCACTGTCCACAATCCCAACGGACCCAAACCCCTTCCCGTTCACTCCCACTGTACATAATCCCAATGGTCCCAAACCCCTTCCCGCTCTCTCACACTGGACAGAATCCCAATGGACCCAAACACCTTCCCATTCATTCCCACTGTCCACAATCCCAATGGACCCAAACCGCTTCCAATTCACATCCCAGTGTACACAATCCCAATGGACAGAAATCCCTTCCCGTTCACTCCCACTGTCCACAATCCCAATGGACCCAAACCCCTTCCCGTTCAACCCCACTGTCCACAATCCCAAAGGACCCAAACCCCTTCCCGTTCTCTCCCACTGTCCACAATCCCAACGGACACAAACACCTTTCCGTTCACTCCCACTGTACACAATCCCAATGGACCCAAACACCTTCCCGTTCACTCCCACTGTACACAATCCCAATGGACCCAAACCCCTTCCCGTTCACTCCCACTGTACACAATCCCAATGAACCAAAACCCCTTGACGTTCACGCCCACTGTACATAATCCCAATGGACACAAACCCCTTCCCGTTCACTCCCATGGTACGCATTCCGAATGGAAACAAACCCCTTCCTGTTCACTCCCCCTGCGCACAATCCCAATGGTCCCAAACGCCTTCCCGTTTTCTCCCACTGTACACAATCCCAGTGCACCCAAAAACCTTCACATTCACTCCCACTGTCCACAATCCCAATGGATACAAACCCCTTCCCGTTCATCACTCTGTACACAATCCCAATGGACCCAATCCCTTTCCAGTTCACTCCCACTGTAACAATTCCAATGGAATCAAAACCCTTCTCGGTCACGCCCACTGTCCACAATCCCAATGGACCCAAACCCCTTCCCGTTCACTCCCACTGTCAACAATCCCAATGGACCCTAAACCCTTCCCGTTCACTCCCAGTGTCCACAATCCCAATGGACCCAAACCGCTTCCTCTTCACTCCCACTGTACACAATCCCAATGGACCCAAACCCCTTCCCCTTCACTCCCACTGTTCACAATCGGAATGGACCGTAACCCCTCCCCCTTCATCCCCACTGTCCACAATCGGAATGGACCGTAACCCCTCCCCATTCACACCAACTGTACAGATTCCCAAAGGACCGAAAGCCTTTCCCATTCATTCCCAGTGTCCAAGATACCAATGGACCCAAACCCCTTCCCATTTATTCTCACTGTACACAATCCCAATGGGCCCAAACCCCTTCCCCTTCACTCCCACTGTTGACAATCGGAAAGTACCGTAACCCCTCCCCATTCACCCCCACTGTCAACAATCGGAATGGACCATAACCCCTCCCCATTCACACCAAATGTACAGATTCCCAAAGGACCGAAAGCCTTTCCCATTCATTCCCAGTGTCCACGATACCAATGGACCCAAACACCTTCCCATTTACTCTCACTGTACACAAGCGCAATCGGCCCAAACCCCTTCCCGTTCACTCCCACGGTCCTTTATCCCAGTGGACGCAAACCCCTTCCCTTTCACTCCCACTGTCCACAATCCCAATGTTTCCAAACGCCTTCCCGTTCACTCCCACTGTGCACAATCCCAAAGGACCCAAACCCCTTCCCGTTGACTCCCACCATCCACAATCCCAATGGACCCAAACCCCTTCCCGTTCACTCCCAGTGTCCACAATCCCAATGCACCCAAACCCCTTCCCGTGCACTCCCACTGTACACAATCCCAATGGACCCAAACCCCTTCCCATTCACTCCCACTGTACACAATCCCAATGGACCCAAACCCCTTCCCGTTCACTCCCACTTTCCACAAGCCCAATGGACCCAAACCCCTTCCCGTCCTCTCCCACTGTCCACAATCCCAATGGAACCAATCCCCTTACCGTTCACTCCCACTGCACACAATCCCAATGGAATCAAGCCCCTTCCCATTCACTCCCATGGTACACAATCCCAATGGACCCAAACCCCTTCCCGTTCACTCCAACTGTACACAATCCCAACGGACAGAAACCGCTTCCCGTTCACTCCCACTGTACACAATCCCAATGGGCACAAACCCCTTCCCGTTCACTCCCACTGTACACAATCCCAATGGACCCAAACCGCTTCCCGTTCACTCCCACTGTACACAATCCCAATGGACCCAAACCCCTTCCCGTTCACTCCCACTGTACACAATCCCAATGAACCAAAACCCCTTGATGTTCACGCCCACTGTACACAATCCCAATGGACACAAACCCCTTCCCGTTCACTCCCATGGTACGCTTTCCGAATGGAAACAAACCACTTCCTGTTCACACCCACTGCGCACAATCCCAATGGTCCCAAACCCCTTCCCGTTCACTCCCACTGTAAACAATCCCAGTGCACCCAATTTCCTTCACATTCACTCCCACTGACCACAATCCCAATGGATCCAAACACCTTCCTGTTGATCACTCTGTACACAATCCCAATGGACCCAATCCCTTTCCAGTTCACTCCCACTGTACCAATTCCAATGGAATCAAAACCCTTCTCGTTCACGCCCACTGTCCACAATCCCAAAGGACCCAAACCCCTTCCCCTTCACTCCCACTGTACACAATCCCAATGGACACAAACCCCTTCCCATTCACCCCCACTGTACACAATCCCAATGGACCCAAACCCCTTTCCGTTCACTCCCACTGTCCACAATCCCAAAGGACCCAAACCCCTTCCCCTTCACTCCCACTGCACACAATCCCAATGGACCCAAATCCCTTCCCGTTCCCTCCCACTGTACACAATCCCAATGGACCCAAACCCCTTCCCGTTCACTCCCACTGTCCACAATCCCAATGGACCCAAAACCCTTCCCGTTCACTCCCACTGTACACAATCCCAATGGACCCAAACCCCTTCCCGTTCACTCCCACCGTCCACAATCCCAATGGACCCAAACCCCTTCCCGTTCACTCCCACCATCCACAATCCCAATGGACCCAAACCCCTTCCCGTTCACTCCCACTGTCCACAATCCCAATGCACCCAAACCCCTTCCCGTTCACTCCCACTGTACACAAGCCCAATGGACGCAAACCCCTGCCCGTTCACTCCCACTGCACACAATCCCAATGGACCCAATCCCCTTACCGTTCACTCCCACTGCACACAATACCATGGACCTGAAAAGCTTCACATTCACTCCCACTGTACACAATCCCAAAGGATCCGAACCCCATCCCGTTCGCTCCCACTGTCCACAATCCAAATCAACCCAAACCCCTTCCCGTTCACTCCCACTGTACACAATCCCAATGGACCCAAACCTCTTCCCGTTCACTCCCACTGTGCACAATACCAATGGACCCAAACCCCTTCCCGTTCACTCACACTGTCCACAATCCCAATGGACCCAAACCCCTTCCCATTCACTCCCACTGTCCACAATCCCAATGGAGCCAGACCCCTTCCCATTTCCTCCCACTGTCCGCAATCCCAATGGACCCAAACGTCTTCCAATTCACTCGCACTGTACACAATCCTAAATGGACCAAAACCCCTTCCCGTTCACTCCAACTGTCCACAATCCCAATGGAATCAAGCCCCTTCCCATTCACTCCCATGGTAAACAATCCCAATGGAACCAAACCCCTTCCCGTTCACTCCAACTGTACACAATCCCAACGGACAGAAACCGCTTCCCGTTCACTCCCACTGTACACAATCCCAATGGACACAAACCCCTTCCCGTTCACTCCCACTGTACACAATCCCAATGGACCCAAACCCCTTCCCGTTCACTCCCACTGTACACAATCCCAATGAACCAAAACCCCTTGACGTTCACGCCCACTGTACACAATCCCAATGGACACAAACCCCTTCCCGTTCACTCCCATGTTACGCTTTCCGAATGGAAACAAACCACTTCCTGTACACTCCCACTGCGCACTAGTCCAATGGTCCCAAACCCCTTCCCGTTCACTCCCACTGTAAACAATCCCAGTGCACCCAAAAACCTTCACATTCACTCCCACTGACCACAATCCCAATGGATCCAAACCCCTTCCCGTTCATCACTCTGTACACAATCCCAAAGGACCCAATCCCTTTCCAGTTCACTCCCACTGTAACAATTCCAATGGAATCAAAACCCTTCTCGTTCACGCCCACTGTCCACAATCCCAAAGGACCCAAACCCCTTCCCCTTCACTCCCACTGTACACAATCCCAATGGACCCAAACCCATTCCCGTTCACTCCCACTGCACACAATCCCAATGGACCCAAACCCCTTCCCGTTTACTCCCACTGTCCACAATCCCAATGGACCCAAAACCCTTCACGTTCACTCCCACTGTACACAATCCCAATGGACCCAAATCCCTTCCCATTCACTCCCACTGTCCACAATCCCAATGGACCCAAACCGCTTCCTGTTCACTCCCACTGTACACAATACCAATGGACCCAAACCCCTTCCCCTTCACTCCCACTGTTCACAATCGGAATGGACCGTAACCCCTCCCCATTCACACCAACTGTACAGATTCCCAAAGGACCGAAAGCCTTTCCCATTCATTCCCAGTGTCCACGATACCAATGCACCCAAACCCCTTCCCATTTACTCTCACTGTACACAATCCCAATGGACCCAAACCCCTTCCCCTTCACTCCCACTGTTCACAACCGGAATGGACCCTAACCCCTCCCCATTCACCCCCACTGTCCACAATCGGAATGGACCGTAACCCCTCCCCATTCACACCAAATGTACAGATTCCCAAAGGACCGAAAGCCTTTCCCATTCATTCCCAGTGTCCACGATACCAATGGACACAAACCCCTTCCCATTTACTCTCACTGTACACAAGCGCAATCGGCCCAAACCCCTTCCCGTTCACTCCCACGATCCTTTATCCCAGTGGACGCAAACCCCTTCCCTTTCACTCCCACTGTCCACAATCCCAATGTTTCCAAACGCCTTCCCTTTCACTCCCACTGCACACAATCCCAATGGACCCAAACCCCTTCCCGTTCACTCCCACCGTCCACAATCCCAATGGACCCAAACCCCTTCCCGTTCACTCCCACTGCACACAATCCCAAAGGACCCAAACCCCTTCCTGTTTACTCCCACTGCACACAATACCATGGACCTGAAAAGCTTCGCGTTCACTCCCACTGTACACAATCCCAAAGGATCCGAACCCCATCCCGTTCACTCCCACTGTCCACAATCCAAATCGACCCAAACCCCTTCCCATTCATTCCCACTGTCCACAATCCAAATGGACCCAAACCGCTTCCAGTTCACATCCCACTGTACACAATCCCAATGGACCAAAACCCCTTCCCATTCACTCCCACTTTCCACAATCCCAATGGACCCAAGCCCCTTCCCTGCACTCCCATGGTACACAATCCCAATGGACCCAAACCCCTTCCCGTTCACTCCAACTGTACACAATCCCAATGGACAGAAACCTATTCCCGTTCACTCCCACTGTCCACAATCCCAGTGGACCCAAAGCACTTCCCGTTCAACCCCACTGTCCACAATCCCAATGGACCCAAAACCCTTCCCGTTCTCTCCCACTGTCCACAATCCCAACGGACCCAAACCCCTTCCCGTTCACTCCCACTGTACATAATCCCAATGGTCCCAAACCCCTTCCCGCTCTCTCACACTGGACAGAATCCCAATGGACCCAAACACCTTCCCATTCATTCCCACTGTCAACAATCCCAATGGACCCAAACCGCTTCCAATTCACATCCCACTGTACACAATCCCAATGGACCAAAACCCCTTCCCATTCACTCCCACTGTCCACAATCCCAATGGACCCAAGCCCCTTCCCATTCACTCCCATGGTACACAATCCCAATGGACCCAAACCCCTTCCCGTTCACTCCCACCGTCCACAATCCCAATAGACCCAAACCCCTTCCTGTTCACTCCCACTGTCCACAATCCCAATGGACCCAAACCCCTTCCCGTTCACTCCCACTGTCCACAATCACAATGGACCCAAACCCCTTCCCGTTCACTCCCACTGCACACAATACCATGGACCTGAAAATCTTCACGTTCACTCCCACTGTACACAATCCCAAAGGATCCGAACCCCATCCCGTTCACTCCCACTGTCCACAATCCAAATCGACCCAAACCCCTTCCCATTCATTCCCACTGTCCACAATCCCAATGGACCCAAACCGCTTCCAGTTCACATCCCACTGTACACAATCCCAATGGACCAAAACCCCTTCCCATTAACTCCCACTGTCCACAATCCCAATGGACCCAATCCCCTTCCCGTTCAACCCCACTGTCCACAATCCCAATGGACCCAAAACCCTTCCCGTTCTCTCCCACTGTCCACAATCCCAACGGACCCAAACCCCTTCCCGTTAACTCCCACTGTACACAATCCCAATGGACCCAAACCCCTTCACGTTCACTCCCACTGTACACAATCCCAATGGACCCAAACCCCTTCCCATTCACTCCCACTGTCCACAATCGCAATGGACCCAAAACCCTTCCCGTTCACTCCCACTGTCCACAATCCCAATGGACCCAAACCGCTTCCTGTTCACTCCCACTGCACACAAAACCAATGGACCCAAACCCCTTCCCCTTCACTCCCACTGTTCACAATCGTAATGGACCGTAACCCCTCCCCATTCACCCCCACTGTCCACAATCGGAATGGACCGTAACCCCTCCCCATTTACACCAAATGTACAGATTCCCAGAGGACCGAAAGCCTTTCACATTCATTCCCAGTGTCCACGATACCAATGGACCCAAACCCCTTCCCATTTACTCTCAATGTACACAAGCGCAATCGGGCCAAACCCCTTCCCTTTCACTCCCACGGTCCTTTATCCCAGTGGACGCAAACCCCTTCCCTTTCACTCCCACTGTCCACAATCCCAATGTTTCCAAACGCCTTCCCGTTCACTCCCACTGTACACAATCCCAAAGGACCCAAACCCCTTCCCGTTCACTCCCACCGTCCACAATCCCAATGGACCCAAACCCCTTCCCATTCACTCCCACTGGCCACAATCCCAATGCACCCAAACCCCTTCCTGTTCACTCCCACTGTCCACAATCCCAATGGACCCAAACCCGTTCCCTTTCACTCCCACTGTCCACAATCCCAATGTTTCCAAACGCCTTCCCGTTCACTCCCACTGTACACAATCCCAAAGGACCCAAACCCCTTCCCGTTCACTCCCACTGTCCACAATCCCAATGGACCCAAACCCCTTCCCGTTCACTCCCACTGTCCACAATCGCAATGCACCCAAACCCCTTCCCATTTACTCTCACTGTACACAATCCCAATGGGCCCAAACCCCTTCCCCTTCACTCCCACTGTTCACAATCGGAAAGTACCGTAACCCCTCCCCATTCACTCCCACTGTCCACAATCGGAATGGACCGTAACCCCTCCCCATTCACACCAAATGTAGAGATTCCCAAAGGACCGAAAGTCTTTCCCATTAATTCCCAGTGTCCACGATACCAATGGACCCAAACACCTTCCCATTTACTCTCACTGTACACAAGCGCAATCGGCCCAAACCCCTTCCCGTTCACTCCCACGGTCCTTTATCCCAGTGGACGCAAACCCCTTCCCTTTCACTCCCACTGTCCACAATCCCAATGTTTCCAAACGCCTTCCCGTTCACTCCCACTGTACACAATCCCAAAGGACCCAAACCCCTTCCCGTTCACTCCCACCATCCACAATCCCAATGGACCCAAACCCCTTCCCGTTCACTCCCACTGTCCACAATCCCAATGCACCCAAACCCCTTCCCGTTCAAACCACTGTCCACAAGCCCAATGGACCCAATCCCCTTACCGTTCACTCCCACTGCACACAATACCATGGACCTGAAAAGCTTCACATTCACTCCCACTGTACACAATCCCAAAGGATCCGAACCCCATCCCGTTCGCTCCCACTGGCCACAATCCAAATCAACCCAAACCCCTTCCCGTTCACTCCCACTGTACACAATCCCAATGGACCCAAACCCCTTCCCGTTCACTCCCAATGTCCACAATCCCAATGGACCCAAACCCCTTCCCGTTCACTCCCACTGTCCACAATCCCAATGGACCCAAACCCCTTCCCATTCACTCCCACTGTCCACAATCCCAATGGACCCAAACCCCTTCCCATTTCCTCCCACTGTCCGCAATCCCAATGGACCCAAACGTCTTCCAATTCACTCGCACTGTACACAATCCTAAATGGACCAAAACCCCTTCCCGTTCACTCCAGCTGTCCACAATCCCAATGGAATCAAGCCCCTTCCCATTCACTCCCATGGTACACAATCCCAATGGTCCCAAACCCCTTCCCGTTCACTCCCACTGTAAACAATCCCAGTGCACCCAAAAACCTTCACATTCACTCCCACTGACCACAATCCCAATGGATCCAAACCCCTTCCCGTTCATCACTCTGTACACAATCCCAATGGACCCAATCCCTTTCCAGTTCACTCCCACTGTAACAATTCCAATGGAATCAAAACCCTTCTCGTTCACGCCCACTGTCCACAATCCCAAAGGACCCAAACCCCTTCCCCTTCACTCCCACTGTACACAATCCCAATGGACCCAAACCCCTTCCCATTCACTCCCACTGTACACAATCCCAATGGACCCAAACCACTTCCCGTTCACTCCCACTGTCCACAATCCCAATGGACCCAAAACCCTTCCAGTTCACTCCCAGTGTACACAATCCCAATGGACCCAAACCCCTTCCCATTCACTCCCACTGACCACAATCCCAATCGATCCAAACCCCTTCCCATTCATCACTCTGTACACAATCCCAATGGACCCAATCCCTTTCCAGTTCACTCCCACTGTAAAAATTCCAATGGAAACAAAACCCTTCTCGTTCACGCCCACTGTCCACAATCCCAAAGGACCCAAACCCCTTCCCCTTCACTCCCACTGTACACAATCCCAAAGGACCCAAACCCCTTCCCATTCACTCCCACTGTACACAATCCCAATGGACCCAAACCCCTTCCCGTTCACTCCCACTGTCCACAATCCCAATGGAACCAAAACCCTTCCCGTTCACTCCCACTGTACACAATCCCAATGGACCCAAACCCCTTCCCATTCAGTCCCACTGTCCACAATCCCAATGGACCCAAACCGCTTCCTGTTCACTCCCACTGTACACAATCCCAATGGACCCAAACCACTTCCCCTTCACTCCCACTCTTCACAATCGGAATGGACCCTAACCCCTCCCCATTCACCCCCACTGTCCACAATCGGAATGGACCGTAACCCCTCCCCATTCACACCAACTGTACAGATTCCCAAAGGACCGAAAGCCTTTCCCATTCATTCCCAGTGTCCACGATACCAATGGACCCAAACCCCTTCCCATTTACTCTCACTGTACACAATCCCAATGGACCCAAACCCCTTCCTCTTCACTCCCACTGTTCACAATCGGAAAGTACCGTAACCCCTCCCCATTAACCCCCACTGTCCACAATCGGAATGGACCATAACCCCTCCCAATTCACACCAAATGTACAGCTTCCCAAAGGACCGAAAGCCTTTCCCATTCATTCCCAGTGTACACGATACCAATGGACCCAAACCCCTTCCCATTTACTCTCACTGTACACAAGCGCAATCGGCCCAAACCCCTTCCCGTTCACTCCCACGGTCCTTTATCCCAGTGGACGCAAACCCCTTCCCTTTCACTCCCACTGTCCACAATCCCAATGTTTCCAAACGCCTTCCCGTTCACTCCCACTGTACACAATCCCAAAGGTTCGAAACCACTTCCCGTTCACTCCCATCGTCCACAATCCCAATGGACCCAAACACCTTCCCGTTCACTCCCACTGTCCACAATCCCAATGCATCCAAACCCCTTCCCGTTCACTCCCACTGTCCACAAGCTCAATGGACCCAAACCCCTTCCCGTTCACTCCCACTGCACACAATCCCAATGGACCCAATCCCCTTACCGTTCACTCCCACTGCACACAATACCATGGACCTGAAAAGCTTCACGTTCACTGCCACTGTACACAATCCCAAAGGATCCGAACCCCATCCCGTTCGCTCCCACTGGCCACAATCCAAATCAACCCAAACCCCTTCCCGTTCACTCCCACTGTACACAATCCCAATGGACCCAAACCCCGTCCCGTTCACTCCCACTGTACACAATACCAATGGACCCAAACCCCTTCCCGTTCACTCCCACTGTCCACAATCCCAATGGACCCAAACCCCTTCCCATTCACTCCCACTGTCCACAATCCCAATGGACCCAAACCCCTTCCCATTTCCTCCCACTGTCCGCAATCCCAATGGACCCAAACGTCTTCCAATTCACTCGCACTGTACACAATCCTAAATGGACCAAAACCCCTTCCCGTTCACTCCAGCTGTCCACAATCCCAATGGAATCAAGCCCCTTCCCATTCACTCCCATGGTACACAATCCCAATGGTCCCAAACCCCTTCCCGTTCACTCCCACTGTAAACAATCCCAGTGCACCCAAAAACCTTCACATTCACTCCCACTGACCACAATCCCAATGGATCCAAACCCCTTCCCGTTCATCACTCTGTACACAATCCCAATGGACCCAATCCCTTTCCAGTTCACTCCCACTGTAACAATTCCAATGGAATCAAAACCCTTCTCGTTCACGCCCACTGTCCACAATCCCAAAGGACCCAAACCCCTTCCCCTTCACTCCCACTGTACACAATCCCAATGGACCCAAACCCCTTCCCATTCACTCCCACTGTACACAATCCCAATGGACCCAAACCACTTCCCGTTCACTCCCACTGTCCACAATCCCAATGGACCCAAAACCCTTCCCGTTCACTCCCAGTGTACACAATCCCAATGGACCCAAACCCCTTCCCATTCACTCCCACTGACCACAATCCCAATCGATCCAAACCCCTTCCCATTCATCACTCTGTACACAATCCCAATGGACCCAATCCCTTTCCAGCTCACTCCCACTGTAACAATTCCAATGGAAACAAAACCCTTCTCGTTCACGCCCACTGTCCACAATCCCAAAGGACCCAAACCCCTTCCCCTTCACTCCCACTGTACACAATCCCAAAGGACCCAAACCCCTTCCCATTCACTCCCACTGTACACAATCCCAATGGACCCAAACCCCTTCCCGTTCACTCCCACTGTCCACAATCCCAATGGAACCAAAACCCTTCCCGTTCACTCCCACTGTACACAATCCCAATGGACCCAAACCCCTTCCCATTCAGTCCCACTGTCCACAATCCCAATGGACCCAAACCGCTTCCTGTTCACTCCCACTGTACACAATCCCAATGGACCCAAACCACTTCCCCTTCACTCCCACTCTTCACAATCGGAATGGACCCTAACCCCTCCCCATTCACCCCCACTGTCCACAATCGGAATGGACCGTAACCCCTCCCCATTCACACCAACTGTACAGATTCCCAAAGGACCGAAAGCCTTTCCCATTCATTCCCAGTGTCCACGATACCAATGGACCCAAACCCCTTCCCATTTACTCTCACTGTACACAATCCCAATGGACCCAAACCCCTTCCTCTTCACTCCCACTGTTCACAATCGGAAAGTACCGTAACCCCTCCCCATTCACCCCCACTGTCCACAATCGGAATGGACCATAACCCCTCCCAATTCACACCAAATGTACAGCTTCCCAAAGGACCGAAAGCCTTTCCCATTCATTCCCAGTGTACACGATACCAATGGACCCAAACCCCTTCCCATTTACTCTCACTGTACACAAGCGCAATCGGCCCAAACCCCTTCCCGTTCACTCCCACGGTCCTTTATCCCAGTGGACGCAAACCCCTTCCCTTTCACTCCCACTGTCCACAATCCCAATGTTTCCAAACGCCTTCCCGTTCACTCCCACTGTACACAATCCCAAAGGACCGAAACCACTTCCCGTTCACTCCCACCGTCCACAATCCCAATGGACCCAAACACCTTCCCGTTCACTCCCACTGTCCACAATCCCAATGCATCCAAACCCCTTCCCGTTCACTCCCACTGTCCACAAGCCCAATGGACCCAAACCCCTTCCCGTTCACTCCCACTGCACACAATCCCAATGGACCCAATCCCCTTACCGTTCACGCCCACTGCACACAATACCATGGACCTGAAAAGCTTCACGTTCACTGCCACTGTACACAATCCCAAAGGATCCGAACCCCATCCCGTTCGCTCCCACTGTCCACAATCCAAATCAACCGAAACCCCTTCCCGTTCGCTCCCACTGTCCACAATCCCAATGGACCCAAACCCCTTCCCATTCACTCCCAATGTCCACAATCCCAATGGACCCAAACCCCTTCCCGTTCACTCCCACTGTCCAAAATCCCAATGGACCCAAACCCCTTCCAGTTCACATCCCACTGTACACAATCCCAATGGACCCAAACCCCTTCCAGTTCACATCCCACTGTACACAATCCCAATGGACCCAAACCCCTTCCCTTTCACTCCCACTGTCCAAAATCCCAATGGACCCAAACCCCTTCCCATTTCCTCCCACTGTCCGCAATCCCAATGGACCCAAACGTCTTCCAATTCACTCGCACTGCACACAATCCTAATGGACCAAAACCCCATCCCGTTCACTCCAACTGTCCACAATCCCAATGGAATCAAGCCCCTTCCCATTCACTGTCATGGTACACAATCCCAATGGACCCAATCCCCTTCCCGTTCACTCCAACTGTACACAGTCCCAACGGACAGAAACCACTTCCCGTTCACTCCCACTGTACACAATCCCAATGGACACAAACCCCTTCCCGTTCACTCCCACTGTACACAATCCCAATGGACCCAAACCCCTTCCCGTTCACTCCCACTGTACACAATCCCAATGAACCAAAACACCTTGACGTTCACGCCCACTGTACACAATCCCAATGGACACAAACCCCTTCCCGTTCACTCCCATGGTACGCTTTCCGTATGGAAACAAACCACTTCCTGTTCACTCCCACTGCGCACAATCCCAATGGTCCCAAACCCCTTCCCGTTCACTCCCACTGTAAACAATCCCAGTGCACCCAAAAACCTTCACATACACTCCCACTGACGACAATCCCAATGGATCCAAACCCCTTCCCGTTCATCACTCTGTACACAATCCCAATGGACCCAATCCCTTTCCAGTTCACTCCCACTGTAACAATTCCAATGGAATCAAAACCCTTCTCGGTCACGCCCACTGTCCACAATCCCAAAGGACCCAAACCCCTTCCCCTTCACTCCCACTGTACACAATCCCAATGGACCCAAACCCATTCCCGTTCACTCCCACTGCACACAATACCAATGGACCCAAACCCCTTCCCGTTTACTCCCACTGTCCACAATCCCAATGGACCCAAAACCCTTCACGTTCACTCCCACTGTACACAATCCCAATGGACCCAAATCCCTTCCCATTCACTCCCACTGTCCACAATCCCAATGGACCCAAACCGCTTCCTGTTCACTCCCACTGTACACAATCCCAATGGACCCAAACCCCTTCCCCTTCACTCCCACTGTTCACAATCGGAATGGACCGTAACCCCTCCCCATTCACACCAACTGTACAGATTCCCAAAGGACCGAAAGCCTTTCCCATTCATTCCCAGTGTCCACGATACCAATGGACCCAAACCCCTTCCCATTTACTCTCACTGTACACAATCCCAATGGACCCAAACCCCTTCCCCTTCACTCCCACTGTTCACAACCGGAATGGACCGTAACCCCTCCCCATTGACCCCCACTGTCCACAATCGGAATGGACCGTAACCCCTCCCCATTCACACCAAATGTACAGATTCCCAAAGGACCGAAAGCCTTTCCCATTCATTCCCAGTGTCCACGATACCAATGGACACAAACCCCTTCCCATTTACTCTCACTGTACACAAGCGCAATCGGCCCAAACCCCTTCCCGTTCACTCCCACGATCCTTTATCCCAGTGGACGCAAACCCCTTCCCTTTCACTCCCACTGTCCACAATCCCAATGTTTCCAAACGCCTTCCCTTTCACTCCCACTGCACACAATCCCAATGGACCCAAACCCCTTCCCGTTCACTCCCACCGTCCACAATCCCAATGGACCCAAACCCCTTCCCGTTCACTCCCACTGCACACAATCCCAATGGACCCAAACCCCTTCCTGTTTACTCCCACTGCACACAATACCATGGACCTGAAAAGCTTCGCGTTCACTCCCACTGTACACAATCCCAAAGGATCCGAACCCCATCCCGTTCACTCCCACTGTCCACAATCCAAATCGACCCAAACCCCTTCCCATTCATTCCCACTGTCCACAATCCAAATGGACCCAAACCGCTTCCAGTTCACATCCCACTGTACACAATCCCAATGGACCAAAACCCCTTCCCATTCACTCCCACTGTCCACAATCCCAATGGACCCAAGCCCCTTCCCTGCACTCCCATGGTACACAATCCCAATGGACCCAAACCCCTTCCCGTTCACTCCAACTGTACACAATCCCAATGGACAGAAACCTATTCCCGTTCACTCCCACTGTCCACAATCCCAGTGGACCCAAACCACTTCCCGTTCAACCCCACTGTCCAGAATCCCAATGGACCCAAAACCCTTCCTGTTCTCTCCCACTGTCCACAATCCCAACGGACCCAAACCCCTTCCCGTTCACTCCCACTGTACATAATCCCAATGGTCCCAAACCCCTTCCCGCTCTCTCACACTGGACAGAATCCCAATGGACCCAAACACCTTCCCATTCATTCCCACTGTCCACAATCCCAATGGACCCAAACCGCTTCCAATTCACATCCCAGTGTACACAATCCCAATGGACCAAAACCCCTTCCCATTTACTCCCACTGTCCACAATCCCAATGGACCCAAGCCCCTTCCCATTCACTCCCATGGTACACAATCCGAATGGACCCAAACCCCTTCCCGTTCACTCCAACCGTACACAATCCCAATGGACAGAAATCCCTTCCCGTTCACTCCCACTGTCCACAATCCCAATGGACCCAAACCCCTTCCCGTTCAACCCCACTGTCCACAATCCCAAAGGACCCAAACCCCTTCCCGTTCTCTCCCACTGTCCACAATCCCAACGGACCCAAACACCTTTCCGTTCACTCCCACTGTACACAATCCCAATGGACCCAAACACCTTCCCGTTCACTCCCACTGTACACAATCCCAATGGACCCAAACCCCTTCCCGTTCACTCCCACTGTACACAATCCCAATGAACCAAAACCCCTTGACGTTCACGCCCACTGTACATAATCCCAATGGACACAAACCCCTTCCCGTTCACTCCCATGGTACGCATTCTGAATGGAAACAAACCCCTTCCTGTTCACTCCCCCTGCGCACAATCCCAATGGTCCCAAACGCCTTCCCGTTTTCTCCCACTGTACACAATCCCAGTGCACCCAAAAACCTTCACATTCACTCCCACTGTCCACAATCCCAATGGATACAAACCCCTTCCCGTTCATCACTCTGTACACAATCCCAATGGACCCAATCCCTTTCCAGTTCACTCCCACTGTAACAATTCCAATGGAATCAAAACCCTTCTCGGTCACGCCCACTGTCCACAATCCCAATGGACCCAAACCCCTTCCCGTTCACTCCCACTGTCAACAATCCCAATGGACCCTAAACCCTTCCCGTTCACTCCCAGTGTCCACAATCCCAATGGACCCAAACCGCTTCCTCTTCACTCCCACTGTACACAATCACAATGGACCCAAACCCCTTCCCCTTCACTCCCACTGTTCACAATCGGAATGGACCGTAACCCCTCCCCCTTCACCCCCACTGTCCACAATCGGAATGGACCGTAACCCCTCCCCATTCACACCAACTGTACAGATTCCCAAAGGACCGAAAGCCTTTCCCATTCATTCCCAGTGTCCAAGATACCAATGGACCCAAACCCCTTCCCATTTATTCTCACTGTACACAATCCCAATGGGCCCAAACCCCTTCCACTTCACTCCCACTGTTGACAATCGGAAAGTACCGTAACCCCTCCCCATTCACCCCCACTGTCAACAATCGGAATGGACCATAACCCCTCCCCATTCACACCAAATGTACAGATTCCCAAAGGACCGAAAGCCTTTCCCATTCATTCCCAGTGTCCACGATACCAATGGACCCAAACACCTACCCATTTACTCTCACTGTACACAAGCGCAATCGGGCCAAACCCCTTCCCGTTCACTCCCACGGTCCTTTATCCCAGTGGACGCAAACCCCTTCCCTTTCACTCCCACTGTCCACAATCCCAATGTTTCCAAACGCCTTCCCGTTCACTCCCACTGTGCACAATCCCAAAGGACCCAAACCCCTTCCCGTTGACTCCCACCATCCACAATCCCAATGGACCCAAACCCCTTCCCGTTCACTCCCACTGTCCACAATCCCAATGCACCCAAACCCCTTCCCGTTCACTCCCACTGTACACAATCCCAAGGGACCCAAACCCCTTCCCATTCACTCCCACTGTACACAATCCCAATGGACCCAAACCCCTTCCCGTTCACTCCCACTGTCCACAAGCCCAATGGACCCAAACCCCTTCCCGTTCTCTCCCACTGTCCACAATCCCAATGGACCCAATCCCCTTACCGTTCACTCCCACTGCACACAATCCCAATGGAATCAAGCCCCTTCCCATTCACTCCCATGGTACACAATCCCAATGGACCCAAACCCCTTCCCGTTCACTCCAACTGTACACAATCCCAACGGACAGAAACCGCTTCCCGTTCACTCCCACTGTACACAATCCCAATGGACACAAACCCCTTCCCGTTCACTCCCACTGTACACAATCCCAATGGACCCAAACCGCTTCCCGTTCACTCCCACTGTACACAATCCCAATGGACCCAAACCCCTTCCCGTTCACTCCCACGGTCCTTTATCCCAGTGGACGCAAACCCCTTCCCTTTCACTCCCACTGTCCACAATCCCAATGTTTCCAAACGCCTTCCCGTTCACTCCCACTGTACACAATCCCAAAGGACCCAAACCCCTTCCCGTTCACTCCCACCATCCACAATCCCAATGGACCCAAACCCCTTCCCGTTCACTCCACTGTCCACAATCCCAATGCACCCAAACCCCTTCCCGTTCAAACCACTGTCCACAAGCCCAATGGACCCAATCCCCTTACCGTTCACTCCCACTGCACACAATACCATGGACCTGAAAAGCTTCACATTCACTCCCACTGTACACAATCCCAAAGGATCCGAACCCCATCCCGTTCACTCCCACTGGCCACAATCCAAATCAACCCAAACCCCTTCCCGTTCACTCCCACTGTACACAATCCCAATGGACCCAAACCCCTTCCCGTTCACTCCCACTGTACACAATACCAATGGACCCAAACCCCTTCCCGTTCACTCCCACTGTCCACAATCCCAATGGACCCAAACCCCTTCCCATTCACTCCCACTGTCCACAATCCCAATGGACCCAAACCCCTTCCCATTTCCTCCCACTGTCCGCAATCCCAATGGACCCAAACGTCTTCCAATTCACTCGCACTGTACACAATCCTAAATGGACCAAAACCCCTTCCCGTTCACTCCAGCTGTCCACAATCCCAATGGAATCAAGCCCCTTCCCATTCACTCCCATGGTACACAATCCCAATGGTCCCAAACCCCTTCCCGTTCACTCCCACTGTAAACAATCCCAGTGCACCCAAAAACCTTCACATTCACTCCCACTGACCACAATCCCAATGGATCCAAACCCCTTCCCGTTCATCACTCTGTACACAATCCCAATGGACCCAATCCCTTTCCAGTTCACTCCCACTGTAACAATTGCAATGGAATCAAAACCCTTCTCGTTCACGCCCACTGTCCACAATCCCAAAGGACCCAAACCCCTTCCCCTTCACTCCCACTGTACACAATCCCAATGGACCCAAACCCCTTCCCATTCACTCCCACTGTACACAATCCCAATGGACCCAAACCACTTCCCGTTCACTCCCACTGTCCACAATCCCAATGGACCCAAAACCCTTCCCGTTCACTCCCAGTGTACACAATCCCAATGGACCCAAACCCCTTCCCATTCACTCCCACTGACCACAATCCCAATCGATCCAAACCCCTTCCCATTCATCACTCTGTACACAATCCCAATGGACCCAATCCATTTCCAGTTCACTCCCACTGTAACAATTCCAATGGAAACAAAACCCTTCTCGTTCACGCCCACTGTCCACAATCCCAAAGGACCCAAACCCCTTCCCCTTCACTCCCACTGTACACAATCCCAAAGGACCCAAACCCCTTCCCATTCACTCCCACTGTACACAATCCCAATGGACCCAAACCCCTTCCCGTTCACTCCCACTGTCCACAATCCCAATTGGACCAAAACCCTTCCCGTTCACTCCCACTGTACACAATCCCAATGGACCCAAACCCCTTCCCATTCAGTCCCACTGTCCACAATCCCAATGGACCCAAACCGCTTCCTGTTCACTCCCACTGTACACAATCCCAATGGACCCAAACCACTTCCCCTTCACTCCCACTCTTCACAATCGGAATGGACCCTAACCCCTCCCCATTCACCCCCACTGTCCACAATCGGAATGGACCGTAACCCCTCCCCATTCACACCAACTGTACAGATTCCCAAAGGACCGAAAGCCTTTCCCATTCATTCCCAGTGTCCACGATACCAATGGACCCAAACCCCTTCCCATTTACTCTCACTGTACACAATCCCAATGGACCCAAACCCCTTCCTCTTCACTCCCACTGTTCACAATCGGAAAGTACCGTAACCCCTCCCCATTCACACCCACTGTCCACAATCGGAATGGACCATAACCCCTCCCAATTCACACCAAATGTACAGCTTCCCAAAGGACCGAAAGCCTTTCCCATTCATTCCCAGTGTACACGATACCAATGGACCCAAACCCCTTCCCATTTACTCTCACTGTACACAAGCGCAATCGGCCCAAACCCCTTCCCGTTCACTCCCACGGTCCTTTATCCCAGTGGACGCAAACCCCTTCCCTTTCACTCCCACTGTCCACAATCCCAATGTTTCCAAACGCCTTCCCGTTCACTCCCACTGTACACAATCCCAAAGGACCGAAACCACTTCCCGTTCACTCCCACCGTCCACAATCCCAATGCACCCAAACACCTTCCCGTTCACTCCCACTGTCCACAATCCCAATGCATCCAAACCCCTTCCCGTTCACTCCCACTGTCCACAAGCTCAATGGACCCAAACCCCTTCCCGTTCACTCCCACTGCACACAATCCCAATGGTCCCAAACCCCTTCCCGTTCACTCCCACTGTCCACAATCCCAATGGACCCAATCCCCTTACCGTTCACTCCCACTGCACACAATACCATGGACCTGAAAAGCTTCACGTTCACTGCCACTGTACACAATCCCAAAGGATCCGAACCCCATCCCGTTCGCTCCCACTGTCCACAATCCAAATCAACCGAAACCCCTTCCCGTTCACTCCCACTGTACACAATCCCAATGGACCCAAACCCCTTCCAGTTCACATCCCACTGTACACAATCCCAATGGACCCAAACCCCTTCCCTTTCACTCCCACTGTCCAAAATCCCAATGGACCCAAACCCCTTCCCATTTCCTCCCACTGTCCGCAATCCCAATGGACCCAAACGTCTTCCAATTCACTCGCACTGCACACAATCCTAATGGACCAAAACCCCATCCCGTTCACTCCAACTGTCCACAATCCCAATGGAATCAAGCCCCTTCCCATTCACTGTCATGGTACACAATCCCAATGGACCCAATCCCCTTCCCGTTCACTCCAACTGTACACAGTCCCAACGGACAGAAACCACTTCCCGTTCACTCCCACTGTACACAATCCCAATGGACACAAACCCCTTCCCGTTCACTCCCACTGTACACAATCCCAATGGACCCAAACCCCTTCCCGTTCACTCCCACTGTACACAATCCCAATGAACCAAAACACCTTGACGTTCACGCCCACTGTACACAATCCCAATGGACACAAACCCCTTCCCGTTCACTCCCATGGTACGCTTTCCGTATGGAAACAAACCACTTCCTGTTCACTCCCACTGCGCACAATCCCAATGGTCCCAAACCCCTTCCCGTTCACTCCCACTGTAAACAATCCCAGTGCACCCAAAAACCTTCACATACAAGCCAACTGACCACAATCCCAATGGATCCAAACCCCTTCCCGTTCATCACTCTGTACACAATCCCAAAGGACCCAATCCCTTTCCTGTTCACTCCCACTGTAACAATTCCAATGGAATCAAAACCCTTCTCGGTCACGCCCACTGTCCACAATCCCAAAGGACCCAAACCCCTTCCCCTTCACTCCCACTGTACACAATCCCAATGGACCCAAAAACCTTCACATTCACTCCCACTGACCACAATCCCAATGGATCCAAACCCCTTCCCGTTCACTCCCACTGTGCACAATCCCAGAGGACCCAAACCCCTTCCCGTTGACTCCCACCATCCACAATCCCAATGGACCCAAACCCCTTCCCGTTCACTCCCACTGTCCACAATCCCAATGCACCCAAACCCCTTCCCGTTCACTCCCACTGTACACAATCCCAATGGACCCAAACCCCTTCCCATTCACTCCCACTGTACACAATCCCAATGGACCCAAACCCCTTCCCGTTCACTCCCACTGTCCACAAGCCCAATGGACCCAAACCCCTTCCCGTTCTCTCCCACTGTCCACAATCCCAATGGACCCAATCCCCTTACCGTTCACTCCCACTGCACACAATCCCAATGGAATCAAGCCCCTTCCCATTCACTCCCATGGTACACAATCCCAATGGACCCAAACCCCTTCCCGTTCACTCCAACTGTACACAATCCCAACGGACAGAAACCGCTTCCTGTTCACTCCCACTGTACACAATCCCAATGGACACAAACCCCTTCCCGTTCACTCCCACTGTACACAATCCCAATGGACCCAAACCGCTTCCCGTTCACTCCCACTGTACACAATCCCAATGGACCCAAACCCCTTCCCGTTCACTCCCACGGTCCTTTATCCCAGTGGACGCAAACCCCTTCCCTTTCACTCCCACTGTCCACAATCCCAATGTTTCCAAACGCCTTCCCGTTCACTCCCACTGTACACAATCCCAAAGGACCCAAACCCCTTCCCGTTCACTCCCACCATCCACAATCCCAATGGACCCAAACCCCTTCCCGTTCACTCCCACTGTCCACAATCCCAATGCACCCAAACCCCTTCCCGTTCAAACCACTGTCCACAAGCCCAATGGACCCAATCCCCTTACCGTTCACTCCCACTGCACACAATACCATGGACCTGAAAAGCTTCACATTCACTCCCACTGTACACAATCCCAAAGGATCCGAACCCCATCCCGTTCGCTCCCACTGGCCACAATCCAAATCAACCCAAACCCCTTCCCGTTCACTCCCACTGTACACAATCCCAATGGACCCAAACCCCTTCCCGTTCACTCCCACTGTACACAATACCAATGGACCCAAACCCCTTCCCGTTCACTCCCACTGTCCACAATCCCAATGGACCCAAACCCCTTCCCATTCACTCCCACTGTCCACAATCCCAATGGACCCAAACCCCTTCCCATTTCCTCCCACTGTCCGCAATCCCAATGGACCCAAACGTCTTCCAATTCACTCGCACTGTACACAATCCTAAATGGACCAAAACCCCTTCCCGTTCACTCCAGCTGTCCACAATCCCAATGGAATCAAGCCCCTTCCCATTCACTCCCATGGTACACAATCCCAATGGTCCCAAACCCCTTCCCGTTCACTCCCACTGTAAACAATCCCAGTGCACCCAAAAACCTTCACATTCACTCCCACTGACCACAATCCCAATGGATCCAAACCCCTTCCCGTTCATCACTCTGTACACAATCCCAATGGACCCAATCCCTTTCCAGTTCACTCCCACTGTAACAATTCCAATGGAATCAAAACCCTTCTCGTTCACGCCCACTGTCCACAATCCCAAAGGACCCAAACCCCTTCCCCTTCACTCCCACTGTACACAATCCCAATGGACCCAAACCCCTTCCCATTCACTCCCACTGTACACAATCCCAATGGACCCAAACCACTTCCCGTTCACTCCCACTGTCCACAATCCCAATGGACCCAAAACCCTTCCCGTTCACTCCCAGTGTACACAATCCCAATGGACCCAAACCCCTTCCCATTCACTCCCACTGACCACAATCCCAATCGATCCAAACCCCTTCCCATTCATCACTCTGTACACAATCCCAATGGACCCAATCCCTTTCCAGTTCACTCCCACTGTAACAATTCCAATGGAAACAAAACCCTTCTCGTTCACGCCCACTGTCCACAATCCCAAAGGACCCAAACCCCTTCCCCTTCACTCCCACTGTACACAATCCCAAAGGACCCAAACCCCTTCCCATTCACTCCCACTGTACACAATCCCAATGGACCCAAACCCCTTCCCGTTCACTCCCACTGTCCACAATCCCAATGGAACCAAAACCCTTCCCGTTCACTCCCACTGTACACAATCCCAATGGACCCAAACCCCTTCCCATTCAGTCCCACTGTCCACAATCCCAATGGACCCAAACCGCTTCCTGTTCACTCCCACTGTACACAATCCCAATGGACCCAAACCACTTCCCCTTCACTCCCACTCTTCACAATCGGAATGGACCCTAACCCCTCCCCATTCACCCCCACTGTCCACAATCGGAATGGACCGTAACCCCTCCCCATTCACACCAACTGTACAGATTCCCAAAGGACCGAAAGCCTTTCCCATTCATTCCCAGTGTCCACGATACCAATGGACCCAAACCCCTTCCCATTTACTCTCACTGTACACAATCCCAATGGACCCAAACCCCTTCCTCTTCACTCCCACTGTTCACAATCGGAAAGTACCGTAACCCCTCCCCATTCACCCCCACTGTCCACAATCGGAATGGACCATAACCCCTCCCAATTCACACCAAATGTACAGCTTCCCAAAGGACCGAAAGCCTTTCCCATTCATTCCCAGTGTACACGATACCAATGGACCCAAACCCCTTCCCATTTACTCTCACTGTACACAAGCGCAATCGGCCCAAACCCCTTCCCGTTCACTCCCACGGTCCTTTATCCCAGTGGACGCAAACCCCTTCCCTTTCACTCCCACTGTCCACAATCCCAATGTTTCCAAACGCCTTCCCGTTCACTCCCACTGTACACAATCCCAAAGGACCGAAACCACTTCCCGTTCACTCCCACCGTCCACAATCCCAATGGACCCAAACACCTTCCCGTTCACTCCCACTGTCCACAATCCCAATGGACCCAAACCCCTTCCCGTTCACTCCCACTGCACACAATCCCAATGGACCCAAACCCCTTCCCGTTCACTCCCACTGCACACAATCCCAATGGACCCAATCCCCTTACCGTTCACTCCCACTGCACACAATACCATGGACCTGAAAAGCTTCACGTTCACTGCCACTGTACACAATCCCAAAGGATCCGAACCCCATCCCGTTCGCTCCCACTGTCCACAATCCAAATCAACCGAAACCCCTTCCCGTTCACTCCCACTGTACACAATCCCAATGGACCCAAACCCCTTCCAGTTCACATCCCACTGTACACAATCCCAATGGACCCAAACCCCTTCCCTTTCACTCCCACTGTCCAAAATCCCAATGGACCCAAACCCCTTCCCATTTCCTCCCACTGTCCACAATCCCAATGGACCCAAAACCCTTCCCGTTCACTCCCAGTGTACACAATCCCAATGGACCCAAACCCCTTCCCATTCACTCCCACTGACCACAATCCCAATCGATCCAAACCCCTTCCCATTCATCACTCTGTACACAATCCCAATGGACCCAATCCCTTTCCAGTTCACTCCCACTGTAACAATTCCAATGGAAACAAAACCCTTCTCGTTCACGCCCACTGTCCACAATCCCAAAGGACCCAAACCCCTTCCCCTTCACTCCCACTGTACACAATCCCAAAGGACCCAAACCCCTTCCTATTCACTCCCACTGTACACAATCCCAATGGACCCAAACCCCTTCCCGTTCACTCCCACTGTCCACAATCCCAATGGAACCAAAACCCTTCCCGTTCACTCCCACTGTACACAATCCCAATGGACCCAAACCCCTTCCCATTCAGTCCCACTGTCCACAATCCCAATGGACCCAAACCGCTTCCTGTTCACTCCCACTGTACACAATCCCAATGGACCCAAACCACTTCCCCTTCACTCCCACTCTTCACAATCGGAATGGACCCTAACCCCTCCCCATTCACCCCCACTGTCCACAATCGGAATGGACCGTAACCCCTCCCCATTCACACCAACTGTACAGATTCCCAAAGGACCGAAAGCCTTTCCCATTCATTCCCAGTGTCCACGATACCAATGGACCCAAACCCCTTCCCATTTACTCTCACTGTACACAATCCCAATGGACCCAAACCCCTTCCTCTTCACTCCCACTGTTCACAATCGGAAAGTACCGTAACCCCTCCCCATTCACCCCCACTGTCCACAATCGGAATGGACCATAACCCCTCCCAATTCACACCAAATGTACAGCTTCCCAAAGGACCGAAAGCCTTTCCCATTCATTCCCAGTGTACACGATACCAATGGACCCAAACCCCTTCCCATTTACTCTCACTGTACACAAGCGCAATCGGCCCAAACCCCTTCCCGTTCACTCCCACGGTCCTTTATCCCAGTGGACGCAAACCCCTTCCCTTTCACTCCCACTGTCCACAATCCCAATGTTTCCAAACGCCTTCCCGTTCACTCCCACTGTACACAATCCCAAAGGACCGAAACCACTTCCCGTTCACTCCCACCGTCCACAATCCCAATGGACCCAAACACCTTCCCGTTCACTCCCACTGTCCACAATCCCAATGGACCCAAACCCCTTCCCGTTCACTCCCACTGCACACAATCCCAATGGACCCAAACCCCTTCCCGTTCACTCCCACTGCACACAATCCCAATGGACCCAATCCCCTTACCGTTCACTCCCACTGCACACAATACCATGGACCTGAAAAGCTTCACGTTCACTGCCACTGTACACAATCCCAAAGGATCCGAACCCCATCCCGTTCGCTCCCACTGTCCACAATCCAAATCAACCGAAACCCCTTCCCGTTCACTCCCACTGTACACAATCCCAATGGACCCAAACCCCTTCCAGTTCACATCCCACTGTACACAATCCCAATGGACCCAAACCCCTTCCCTTTCACTCCCACTGTCCAAAATCCCAATGGACCCAAACCCCTTCCCATTTCCTCCCACTGTCCGCAATCCCAATGGACCCAAACGTCTTCCAATTCACTCGCACTGCACACAATCCTAATGGACCAAAACCCCATCCCGTTCACTCCAACTGTCCACAATCCCAATGGAATCAAGCCCCTTCCCATTCACTGTCATGGTACACAATCCCAATGGACCCAATCCCCTTCCCGTTCACTCCAACTGTACACAGTCCCAACGGACAGAAACCACTTCCCGTTCACTCCCACTGTACACAATCCCAATGGACACAAACCCCTTCCCGTTCACTCCCACTGTACACAATCCCAATGAACCAAAACACCTTGACGTTCACGCCCACTGTACACAATCCCAATGGACACAAACCCCTTCCCGTTCACTCCCATGGTACGCTTTCCGTATGGAAACAAACCACTTCCTGTTCACTCCCACTGCGCACAATCCCAATGGTCCCAAACCCCTTCCCGTTCACTCCCACTGTAAACAATCCCAGTGCACCCAAAAACCTTCACATACACTCCCACTGACCACAATCCCAATGGATCCAAACCCCTTCCCGTTCATCACTCTGTACACAATCCCAAAGGACCCAATCCCTTTCCAGTTCACTCCCACTGTAACAATTCCAATGGAATCAAAACCCTTCTCGGTCACGCCCACTGTCCACAATCCCAAAGGACCCAAACCCCTTCCCCTTCACTCCCACTGTACACAATCCCAATGGACCCAAACCCATTCCCGTTCACTCCCACTGCACACAATACCAATGGACCCAAACCCCTTCCCGTTTACTCCCACTGTCCACAATCCCAATGGACCCAAAACCCTTCACGTTCACTCCCACTGTACACAATCCCAATGGACCCAAATCCCTTCCCATTCACTCCCACTGTCCACAATCCCAATGGACCCAAACCGCTTCCTGTTCACTCCCACTGTACACAATCCCAATGGACC
Organism: Isurus oxyrinchus; assembly: GCA_026770705.1. NCBI lineage: Eukaryota > Metazoa > Chordata > Chondrichthyes > Lamniformes > Lamnidae > Isurus > Isurus oxyrinchus. Next base: position 113,389 of record JANJGN010001433.1, on the reverse strand, counting down.
CAAACCCCTTCCCCTTCACTCCCACTGTTCACAATCGGAATGGACCGTAACCCCTCCCCATTCACACCAACTGTACAGATTCCCAAAGGACCGAAAGCCTTTCCCATTCATTCCCAGTGTCCACGATACCAATGGACCCAAACCCCTTCCCATTTACTCTCACTGTACACAATCCCAATGGACCCAAACCCCTTCCCCTTCACTCCCACTGTTCACAACCGGAATGGACCCTAACCCCTCCCCATTCACCCCCACTGTCCACAATCGGAATGGACCGTAACCCCTCCCCATTCACACCAAATGTACAGATTCCCAAAGGACCGAAAGCCTTTCCCATTCATTCCCAGTGTCCACGATACCAATGGACACAAACCCCTTCCCATTTACTCTCACTGTACACAAGCGCAATCGGCCCAAACCCCTTCCCGTTCACTCCCACGATCCTTTATCCCAGTGGACGCAAACCCCTTCCCTTTCACTCCCACTGTCCACAATCCCAATGTTTCCAAACGCCTTCCCTTTCACTCCCACTGCACACAATCCCAATGGACCCAAACCCCTTCCCGTTCACTCCCAACGTCCACAATCCCAATGGACCCAAACCCCTTCCCGTTCACTCCCACTGCACACAATCCCAATGGACCCAAACCCCTTCCTGTTTACTCCCACTGCACACAATACCATGGACCTGAAAAGCTTCGCGTTCACTCCCACTGTACACAATCCCAAAGGATCCGAACCCCATCCCGTTCACTCCCACTGTCCACAATCCAAATCGACCCAAACCCCTTCCCATTCATTCCCACTGTCCACAATCCAAATGGACCCAAACCGCTTCCAGTTCACCTCCCACTGTACACAATCCCAATGGACCAAAACCCGTTCCCATTCACTCCCACTGTCCACAATCCCAATGGACCCAAGCCCCTTCCCTGCACTCCCATGGTACACAATCCCAATGGACCCAAACCCCTTCCCGTTCACTCCAACTGTACACAATCCCAATGGACAGAAACCTATTCCCGTTCACTCCCACTGTCCACAATCCCAGTGGACCCAAACCACTTCCCGTTCAACCCCACTGTCCAGAATCCCAATGGACCCAAAACCCTTCCTGTTCTCTCCCACTGTCCACAATCCCAACGGACCCAAACCCCTTCCCGTTCACTCCCACTGTACATAATCCCAATGGTCCCAAACCCCTTCCCGCTCTCTCACACTGGACAGAATCCCAATGGACCCAAACACCTTCCCATTCATTCCCACTGTCCACAATCCCAATGGACCCAAACCGCTTCCAATTCACATCCCAGTGTACACAATCCCAATGGACCAAAACCCCTTCCCATTTACTCCCACTGTCCACAATCCCAATGGACCCAAGCCCCTTCCCTTTCACTCCCATGGTACACAATCCGAATGGACCCAAACCCCTTCCCGTTCACTCCAACCGTACACAATCCCAATGGACAGAAATCCCTTCCCGTTCACTCCCACTGTCCACAATCCCAATGGACCCAAACCCCTTCCCGTTCAACCCCACTGTCCACAATCCCAAAGGACCCAAACCCCTTCCCGTTCTCTCCCACTGTCCACAATCCCAACGGACCCAAACACCTTTCCGTTCACTCCCACTGTACACAATCCCAATGGACCCAAACACCTTCCCGTTCACTCCCACTGTACACAATCCCAATGGACCCAAACCCCTTCCCGTTCACTCCCACTGTACACAATCCCAATGAACCAAAACCCCTTGACGTTCACGCCCACTGTACATAATCCCAATGGACACAAACCCCTTCCCGTTCACTCCCATGGTACGCATTCCGAATGGAAACAAACCCCTTCCTGTTCACTCCCCCTGCGCACAATCCCAATGGTCCCAAACGCCTTCCCGTAGTCTCCCACTGTACACAATCCCAGTGCACCCAAAAACCTTCACATTCACTCCCACTGTCCACAATCCCAATGGATACAAACCCCTTCCCGTTCATCACACTGTACACAATCCCAATGGACCCAATCCCTTTCCAGTTCACTCCCACTGTAACAATTCCAATGGAATCAAAACCCTTCTCGGTCACGCCCACTGTCCACAATCCCAATGGACCCAAACCCCTTCCCGTTCACTCCCACTGTCAACAATCCCAATGGACCCTAAACCCTTCCCGTTCACTCCCAGTGTCCACAATCCCAATGGACCCAAACCGCTTCCTCTTCACTCCCACTGTACACAATCCCAATGGACCCAAACCCCTTCCCCTTCACTCCCACTGTTCACAATCGGAATGGACCGTAACCACTCCCCCTTCACCCCCACTGTCCACAATCGGAATGGACCGTAACCCCTCCCCATTCACACCAACTGTACAGATTCCCAAAGGACCGAAAGCCTTTCCCATTCATTCCCAGTGTCCAAGATACCAATGGACCCAAACCCCTTCCCATTTATTCTCACTGTACACAATCCCAATGGGCCCAAACCCCTTCCCCTTCACTCCCACTGTTGACAATCGGAAAGTACCGTAACCCCTCCCCATTCACCCCCACTGTCAACAATCGGAATGGACCATAACCCCTCCCCATTCACACCAAATGTACAGATTCCCAAAGGACCGAAAGCCTTTCCCATTCATTCCCAGTGTCCACGATACCAATGGACCCAAACACCTTCCCATTTACTCTCACTGTACACAAGCGCAATCGGCCCAAACCCCTTCCCGTTCACTCCCACGGTCCTTTATCCCAGTGGACGCAAACCCCTTCCCTTTCACTCCCACTGTCCACAATCCCAATGTTTCCAAACGCCTTCCCGTTCACTCCCACTGTGCACAATCCCAAAGGACCCAAACCCCTTCCCGTTGACTCCCACCATCCACAATCCCAATGGACCCAAACCCCTTCCCGTTCACTCCCACTGTCCACAATCCCAATGCACCCAAACCCCTTCCCGTTCACTCCCACTGTACACAATCCCAATGGACCCAAACCCCTTCCCATTCACTCCCACTGTACACAATCCCAATGGACCCAAACCCCTTCCCGTTCACTCCCACTGTCCACAAGCCCAATGGACCCAAACCCCTTCCCGTTCTCTCCCACTGTCCACAATCCCAATGGACCCAATCCCCTTACCGTTCACTCCCACTGCACACAATCCCAATGGAATCAAGCCCCTTCCCATTCACTCCCATGGTACACAATCCCAATGGACCCAAACCCCTTCCCGTTCACTCCAACTGTACACAATCCCAACGGACAGAAACCGCTTCCCGTTCACTCCCACTGTACACAATCCCAATGGACACAAACCCCTTCCCGTTCACTCCCACTGTACACAATCCCAATGGACCCAAACCGCTTCCCGTTCACTCCCACTGTACACAATCCCAATGGACCCAAACCCCTTCCCGTTCACTCCCACTGTACACAATCCCAATGAACCAAAACCCCTTGACGTTCACGCCCACTGTACACAATCCCAATGGACACAAACCCCTTCCCGTTCACTCCCATGGTACGCTTTCCGAATGGAAACAAACCACTTCCTGTTCACTCCCACTGCGCACAATCCCAATGGTCCCAAACCCCTTCCCGTTCACTCCCACTGTAAACAATCCCAGTGCACCCAATTTCCTTCACATTCGCTCCCACTGACCACAATCCCAATGGATCCAAACACCTTCCAGTTGATCACTCTGTACACAATCCCAATGGACCCAATCCCTTTCCAGTTCACGCCCACTGTACCAATTCCAATGGAATCAAAACCCTTCTCGTTCACGCCCACTGTCCACAATCCCAAAGGACCCAAACCCCTTCCCCTTCACTCCCACTGTACACAATCCCAATGGACACAAACCCCTTCCCATTCACCCCCACTGTACACAATCCCAATGGACCCAAACCCCTTCCCGTTCACTCCCACTGTCCACAATCCCAAAGGACCCAAACCCCTTCCCCTTCACTCCCACTGCACACAATCCCAATGGACCCAAATCCCTTCCCGTTCCCTCCCACTGTACACAATCCCAATGGACCCAAACCCCTTCCCGTTCACTCCCACTGTCCACAATCCCAATGGACCCAAAACCCTTCCCGTTCACTCCCACTGTACACAATCCCAATGGACCCAAACCCCTTCCCGTTCACTCCCACCGTCCACAATCCCAATGGACCCAAACCCCTTCCCGTTCACTCCCACCATCCACAATCCCAATGGACCCAAACCCCTTCCCGTTCACTCCCACTGTCCACAATCCCAATGCACCCAAACCCCTTCCCGTTCACTCCCACTGTACACAAGCCCAATGGACCCAAACCCATGCCCGTTCACTCCCACTGCACACAATCCCAATGGACCCAATCCCCTTACCGTTCACTCCCACTGCACACAATACCATGGACCTGAAAAGCTTCACATTCACTCCCACTGTACACAATCCCAAAGGATCCGAACCCCATCCCGTTCGCGCCCACTGTCCACAATCCAAATCAACCCAAACCCCTTCCCGTTCACTCCCACTGTACACAATCCCAATGGACCCAAACCTCTTCCCGTTCACTCCCACTGTGCACAATACCAATGGACCCAAACCCCTTCCCGTTCACTCCCACTGTCCACAATCCCAATGGACCCAAACCCCTTCCCATTCACTCCCACTGTCCACAATCCCAATGGAGCCAGACCCCTTCCCATTTCCTCCCACTGTCCGCAATCCCAATGGACCCAAACGTCTTCCAATTCACTCGCACTGTACACAATCCTAAATGGACCAAAACCCCTTCCCGTTCACTCCAACTGTCCACAATCCCAGTGGAATCAAGCCCCTTCCCATTCACTCCCATGGTACACAATCACAATGGAACCAAACCCCTTCCCGTTCACTCCAACTGTACACAATCCCAACGGACAGAAACCGCTTCCCGTTCACTCCCACTGTACACAATCCCAATGGACACAAACCCCTTCCCGTTCACTCCCACTGTACACAATCCCAATGGACCCAAACCCCTTCCCGTTCACTCCCACTGTACACAATCCCAATGAACCAAAACCCCTTGACGTTCACGCCCACTGTACACAATCCCAATGGACACAAACCCCTTCCCGTTCACTCCCACTGTACACAATCCCAATGGACCCAAACCCCTTCCCGTTCACTCCCACTGTACACAATCCCAATGAACCAAAACCCCTTGACGTTCACGCCCACTGTACACAATCCCAATGGACCCAAGCCCCTTCCCTGCACTCCCATGGTACACAATCCCAATGGACCCAAACCACTTCCCGTTCACTCCAACTGTACACAATCCCAATGGACAGAAACCTATTCCCGTTCACTCCCACTGTCCACAATCCCAGTGGACCCAAAGCACTTCCCGTTCAAACCCACTGTCCACAATCCCAATGGACCCAAAACCCTTCCCGTTCTCTCCCACTGTCCACAATCCCAACGGACCCAAACCCCTTCCCGTTCACTCCCACTGTACATAATCCCAATGGTCCCAAACCCCTTCCCGCTCTCTCACACTGGACAGAATCCCAATGGACCCAAACACCTTCCCATTCATTCCCACTGTCCACAATCCCAATGGACCCAAACCGCTTCCAATTCACATCCCAGTGTACACAATCCCAATGGACCAAAACCCCTTCCCATTCACTCCCACTGTCCACAATCCCAATGGACCCAAGCCCCTTCCCATTCACTCCCATGGTACACAATCCCAATGGACCCAAACCCCTTCCCGTTCACTCCAACCGTACACAATCCCAATGGACAGAAATCCCTTCCCGTTCACTCCCACTGTCCACAATCCCAATGGACCCAAACCCCTTCCCGTTCAACCCCACTGTCCACAATCCCAAAGGACCCAAACCCGTTCCCGTTCTCTCCCACTGTCCACAATCCCAACGGACCCAAACACCTTTCCGTTCACTCCCACTGTACACAATCCCAATGGACCCAAACACCTTCCCGTTCCCTCCCACTGTACACAATCCCAATGGACCCAAACACCTTCCCGTTCACTCCCACTGTACACAATCCCAATGAACCAAAACCCCTTGACGTTCACGCCCACTGTACATAATCCCAATGGACACAAACCCCTTCCCGTTCACTCCCATGGTACGCATTCCGAATGGAAACAAACCCCTTCCTGTTCACTCCCCCTGCGCACAATCCCAATGGTCCCAAACGCCTTCCCGTTCACTCCCACTGTACACAATCCCAGTGCACCCAAAAACCTTCACATTCACTCCCACTGTCCACAATCCCAATGGATACAAACCCCTTCCCGTTCATCACTCTGTACACAATCCCAATGGACCCAATCCCTTTCCAGTTCACTCCCACTGTAACAATTCCAATGGAATCAAAACCCTTCTTGGTCACGCCCACTGTCCACAATCCCAATGGACCCAAACCCCTTCCCGTTCACTCCCACTGTCAACAATCCCAATGGACCCTAAACCCTTCCCGTTCACTCCAAGTGTCCACAATCCCAATGGACCCAAACCGCTTCCTCTTCACTCCCACTGTACACAATCCCAATGGACCCAAACCCCTTCCCCTTCACTCCCACTGTTCACAATCGGAATGGACCGTAACCCCTCCCCCTTCACCCCCAGTGTCCACAATCGGAATGGACCGTAACCCCTCCCCATTCACACCAACTGTACAGATTCCCAAAGGACCGAAAGCCTTTCCCATTCATTCCCAGTGTCCAAGATACCAATGGACCCAAACCCCTTCCCATTTATTCTCACTGTACACAATCCCAATGGGCCCAAACCCCGTCCCCTTCACTCCCACTGTTGACAATCGGAAAGTACCGTAACCCCTCCCCATTCACCCCCACTGTCAACAATCGGAATGGACCATAACCCCTCCCCATTCACACCAAATGTACAGATTCCCAAAGGACCGAAAGCCTTTCCCATTCATTCCCAGTGTCCACGATACCAATGGACCCAAACCCCTTCCCATTTACTCTCACTGTACACAAGCGCAATCGGCCCAAACCCCTTCCCGTTCACTCCCACGGTCCTTTATCCCAGTGGACGCAAACCCCTTCCCTTTCACTCCCACTGTCCACAATCCCAATGTTTCCAAACGCCTTCCCGTTCACTCCCACTGTGCACAATCCCAAAGGACCCAAACCCCTTCCCGTTGACTCCCACCATCCACAATCCCAATGGACCCAAACCCCTTCCCGTTCACTCCCACTGTCCACAATCCCAATGCACCCAAACCCCTTCCCGTTCACTCCCACTGTACACAATCCCAATGGACCCAAACCCCTTCCCGTTCACTCCCACTGCACACAATCCCAATGGACCCAATCCCCTTCCCGTTCACTCCCACTGCATTCAATCCCAATGGGATCAAGCCCCTTCCCATTCACTCCCATGGTACACAATCCCAATGGACCCAAACCCTTTCCCGTTCACTCCAACTGTACACAATCCCAACGGACAGAAACCGCTTCCCGTTCACTCCCACTGTACACAATCCCAATGGACACAAACCCCTTCCCGTTCACTCCCACTGTACACAATCCCAATGGACCCAAACCCCTTCCCGTTCACTCCCACTGTACACAATCCCAATGAACCAAAACCCCTTGACGTTCACGCCCACTGTACACAATCCCAATGCACACAAACCCCTTCCCGTTCACTCCCATGGTACGCTTTCCGAATGGAAACAAACCACTTCCTGTTCACTCCCACTGCGCACAATCCCAATGGTCCCAAACCCCTTCCCGTTCACTCCCACTGTAAACAATCCCAGTGCACCCAATTTCCTTCACATTCACTCCCACTGACCACAATCCCAATGGATCCAAACACCTTCCCGTTGATCACTCTGTACACAATCCCAATGGACCCAATCCCTTTCCAGTTCACTCCCACTGTAACAATTCCAATGGAATCAAAACCCTTCTCGTTCACGCCCACTGTCCACAATCACAAAGGACCCAAACCCCTTCCCCTTCACTCCCACTGTCCACAAGCCCAATGGACCCAAACCCCTTCCCGTTCATTCCCACTGTCTACAATCCCAATGGACCCAAACCCCTTCCCGTTCACTCCCACTGTACACAATCCCAATGGACCCAAACCCCTTCCCGTTCACTCCCACTGCACACAATCCCAATGGACCCAATCCCCTTACCGTTCACTCCCACTGCACACAATACCATGGACCTGAAAAGCTTCACATTCACTCCCACTGTACACAATCCCAAAGGATCCGAACCCCATCCCGTTCGCTCCCACTGTCCACAATCCAAATCAACCCAAACCCCTTCCCGTTCACTCCCACTGTCCACAATCCCAATGGACCCAAACCTCTTCCCGTTCTCTCCCACTGTGCACAATACCAATGGACCCAAACCCCTTCCCGTTCACTCCCACTGTCCACAATCCCAATGGACCCAAACCCCTTCCCATTCACTCCCACTGTCCACAATCCCAATGGACCCAGACCACTTCCCATTTCCTCCCAGTGTCCACAAGCCCAATGGACCCAAACGTCTTCCAAGTCACTCGCACTGTACACAATCCTAAATGGACCAAAACCCCTTCCCGTTCACTCCCACCGTCCACAATCCCAATGGACCCAAACCCCTTCCCGTTCACTCCCACCATCCACAATCCCAATGGACCCAAACCCCTTCCCGTTCACTCCCACTGTCCACAATCCCAATGCACCCAAACCCCTTCCCGTTCACTCCCACTGTACACAAGCCCAATGGACCCAAACCCATGCCCGTTCACTCCCACTGCACACAATCCCAATGGACCCAATCCCCTTACCGTTCACTCCCACTGCACACAATACCATGGACCTGAAAAGCTTCACATTCACTCCCACTGTACACAATCCCAAAGGATCCGAACCCCATCCCGTTCGCGCCCACTGTCCACAATCCAAATCAACCCAAACCCCTTCCCGTTCACTCCCACTGTACACAATCCCAATGGACCCAAACCTCTTCCCGTTCACTCCCACTGTGCACAATACCAATGGACCCAAACCCCTTCCCGTTCACTCCCACTGTCCACAATCCCAATGGACCCAAACCCCTTCCCATTCACTCCCACTGTCCACAATCCCAATGGAGCCAGACCCCTTCCCATTTCCTCCCACTGTCCGCAATCCCAATGGACCCAAACGTCTTCCAATTCACTCGCACTGTACACAATCCTAAATGGACCAAAACCCCTTCCCGTTCACTCCAACTGTCCACAATCCCAGTGGAATCAAGCCCCTTCCCATTCACTCCCATGGTACACAATCCCAATGGAACCAAACCCCTTCCCGTTCACTCCAACTGTACACAATCCCAACGGACAGAAACCGCTTCCCGTTCACTCCCACTGTACACAATCCCAATGGACACAAACCCCTTCCCGTTCACTCCCACTGTACACAATCCCAATGGACCCAAACCCCTTCCCGTTCACTCCCACTGTACACAATCCCAATGAACCAAAACCCCTTGACGTTCACGCCCACTGTACACAATCCCAATGGACACAAACCCCTTCCCGTTCACTCCCATGTTACGCTTTCCGAATGGAAACAAACCACTTCCTGTACACTCCCACTGCGCACTAGTCCAATGGTCCCAAACCCCTTCCCGTTCACTCCCACTGTAAACAATCCCAGTGCACCCAAAAACCTTCACATTCACTCCCACTGACCACAATCCCAATGGATCCAAACCCCTTCCCGTTCATCACTCTGTACACAATCCCAAAAGACCCAATCCCTTTCCAGTTCACTCCCACTGTAACAATTCCAATGGAATCAAAACCCTTCTCGTTCACGCCCACTGTCCACAATCCCAAAGGACCCAAACCCCTTCCCCTTCACTCCCACTGTACACAATCCCAATGGACCCAAACCCATTCCCGTTCACTCCCGCTGCACACAATCCCAATGGACCCAAACCCCTTCCCGTTTACTCCCACTGTCCACAATCCCAATGGACCCAAACCCTTCACGTTCACTCCCACCGTACACAATCCCAATGGACCCAAATCCCTTCCCATTCACTTCCACTGTCCACAATCCCAATGGACCCAAACCGCTTCCTGTTCACTCCCACTGTACACAATACCAATGGACCCAAACCCCTTCCCCTTCACTCCCACTGTTCACAATCGGAATGGACCGTAACCCCTCCCCATTCACACCAACTGTACAGATTCCCAAAGGACCGAAAGCCTTTCCCATTCATTCCCAGTGTCCACGATACCAATGGACCCAAACCCCTTCCCATTAACTCTCACTGTACACAATCCCAATGGACCCAAACCCCTTCCCCTTCACTCCCACTGTTCACAACCGGAATGGACCGTAACCCCTCCCCATTCACCCCCACTGTCCACAATCGGAATGGACCGTAACCCCTCCCCATTCACACCAAATGTACAGATTCCCAAAGGACCGAAAGCCTTTCCCATTCATTCCCAGTGTCCACGATACCAATGGACACAAACCCCTTCCCATTTACTCTCACTGTACACAAGCGCAATCGGCCCAAACCCCTTCCCGTTCACTCCCACGATCCTTTATCCCAGTGGACGCAAACCCCTTCCCTTTCACTCCCACTGTCCACAATCCCAATGTTTCCAAACGCCTTCCCTTTCACTCCCACTGCACACAATCCCAATGGACCCAAACCCCTTCCCGTTCACTCCCACCGTCCACAATCCCAATGGACCCAAACCCCTTCCCGTTCACTCCCACTGTCCACAATCCCAAAGGACCCAAACCCCTTCCTGTTTACTCCCACTGCACACAATACCATGGACCTGAAAAGCTTCACGTTCACTCCCACTGTACACAATCCCAAAGGATCCGAACCCCATCCCGTTCACTCCCACTGTCCACAATCCAAATCGACCCAAACCCCTTCCCATTCATTCCCACTGTCCACAATCCAAATGGACCCAAACCGCTTCCAGTTCACATCCCACTGTACACAATCCCAATGGACCAAAACCCCTTCCCATTCACTCCCACTTTCCACAATCCCAATGGACCCAAGCCCCTTCCCTGCACTCCCATGGTACACAATCCCAATGGACCCAAACCCCTTCCCGTTCACTCCAACTGTACACAATCCCAATGGACAGAAACCTATTCCCGTTCACTCCCACTGTCCACAATCCCAGTGGACCCAAAGCACTTCCCGTTCAACCCCACTGTCCACAATCCCAATGGACCCAAAACCCTTCCCGTTCTCTCCCACTGTCCACAATCCCAACGGACCCAAACCCCTTCCCGTTCACTCCCACTGTACATAATCCCAATGGTCCCAAACCCCTTCCCGCTCTCTCACACTGGACAGAATCCCAATGGACCCAAACACCTTCCCATTCATTCCCACTGTCCACAATCCCAATGGACCCAAACCGCTTCCAATTCACATCCCAGTGTACACAATCCCAATGGACCAAAACCCCTTCCCATTCACTCCCACTGTCCACAATCCCAATGGACCCAAGCCCCTTCCCATTCACTCCCATGGTACACAATCCCAATGGACCCAAACCCCTTCCCGTTCACTCCAACCGTACACAATCCCAATGGACAGAAATCCCTTCCCGTTCACTCCCACTGTCCACAATCCCAATGGACCCAAACCCCTTCCCGTTCAACCCCACTGTCCACAATCCCAAAGGACCCAAACCCGTTCCCGTTCTCTCCCACTGTCCACAATCCCAACGGACCCAAACACCTTTCCGTTCACTCCCACTGTACACAATCCCAATGGACCCAAACACCTTCCCGTTCCCTCCCACTGTACACAATCCCAATGGACCCAAACACCTTCCCGTTCACTCCCACTGTACACAATCCCAATGAACCAAAACCCCTTGACGTTCACGCCCACTGTACATAATCCCAATGGACACAAACCCCTTCCCGTTCACTCCCATGGTACGCATTCCGAATGGAAACAAACCCCTTCCTGTTCACTCCCCCTGCGCACAATCCCAATGGTCCCAAACGCCTTCCCGTTCACTCCCACTGTACACAATCCCAGTGCACCCAAAAACCTTCACATTCACTCCCACTGTCCACAATCCCAATGGATACAAACCCCTTCCCGTTCATCACTCTGTACACAATCCCAATGGACCCAATCCCTTTCCAGTTCACTCCCACTGTAACAATTCCAATGGAATCAAAACCCTTCTTGGTCACGCCCACTGTCCACAATCCCAATGGACCCAAACCCCTTCCCGTTCACTCCCACTGTCAACAATCCCAATGGACCCTAAACCCTTCCCGTTCACTCCAAGTGTCCACAATCCCAATGGACCCAAACCGCTTCCTCTTCACTCCCACTGTACACAATCCCAATGGACCCAAACCCCTTCCCCTTCACTCCCACTGTTCACAATCGGAATGGACCGTAACCCCTCCCCCTTCACCCCCAGTGTCCACAATCGGAATGGACCGTAACCCCTCCCCATTCACACCAACTGTACAGATTCCCAAAGGACCGAAAGCCTTTCCCATTCATTCCCAGTGTCCAAGATACCAATGGACCCAAACCCCTTCCCATTTATTCTCACTGTACACAATCCCAATGGGCCCAAACCCCGTCCCCTTCACTCCCACTGTTGACAATCGGAAAGTACCGTAACCCCTCCCCATTCACCCCCACTGTCAACAATCGGAATGGACCATAACCCCTCCCCATTCACACCAAATGTACAGATTCCCAAAGGACCGAAAGCCTTTCCCATTCATTCCCAGTGTCCACGATACCAATGGACCCAAACCCCTTCCCATTTACTCTCACTGTACACAAGCGCAATCGGCCCAAACCCCTTCCCGTTCACTCCCACGGTCCTTTATCCCAGTGGACGCAAATCCCTTCCCTTTCACTCCCACTGTCCACAATCCCAATGTTTCCAAACGCCTTCCCGTTCACTCCCACTGTGCACAATCCCAAAGGACCCAAACCCCTTCCCGTTGACTCCCACCATCCACAATCCCAATGGACCCAAACCCCTTCCCGTTCACTCCCACTGTCCACAATCCCAATGCACCCAAACCCCTTCCCGTTCACTCCCACTGTACACAATCCCAATGGACCCAAACCCCTTCCCGTTCACTCCCACTGCACACAATCCCAATGGACCCAATCCCCTTCCCGTTCACTCCCACTGCATTCAATCCCAATGGAATCAAGCCCCTTCCCATTCACTCCCATGGTACACAATCCCAATGGACCCAAACCCCTTCCCGTTCACTCCAACTGTACACAATCCCAACGGACAGAAACCGCTTCCCGTTCACTCCCACTGTACACAATCCCAATGGACACAAACCCCTTCCCGTTCACTCCCACTGTACACAATCCCAATGGACCCAAACCCCTTCCCGTTCACTCCCACTGTACACAATCCCAATGAACCAAAACCCCTTGACGTTCACGCCCACTGTACACAATCCCAATGCACACAAACCCCTTCCCGTTCACTCCCATGGTACGCTTTCCGAATGGAAACAAACCACTTCCTGTTCACTCCCACTGCGCACAATCCCAATGGTCCCAAACCCCTTCCCGTTCACTCCCACTGTAAACAATCCCAGTGCACCCAATTTCCTTCACATTCACTCCCACTGACCACAATCCCAATGGATCCAAACACCTTCCCGTTGATCACTCTGTACACAATCCCAATGGACCCAATCCCTTTCCAGTTCACTCCCACTGTAACAATTCCAATGGAATCAAAACCCTTCTCGTTCACGCCCACTGTCCACAATCACAAAGGACCCAAACCCCTTCCCCTTCACTCCCACTGTCCACAAGCCCAATGGACCCAAACCCCTTCCCGTTCATTCCCACTGTCTACAATCCCAATGGACCCAAACCCCTTCCCGTTCACTCCCACTGTACACAATCCCAATGGACCCAAACCCCTTCCCGTTCACTCCCACTGCACACAATCCCAATGGACCCAATCCCCTTACCGTTCACTCCCACTGCACACAATACCATGGACCTGAAAAGCTTCACATTCACTCCCACTGTACACAATCCCAAAGGATCCGAACCCCATCCCGTTCGCTCCCACTGTCCACAATCCAAATCAACCCAAACCCCTTCCCGTTCACTCCCACTGTCCACAATCCCAATGGACCCAAACCTCTTCCCGTTCTCTCCCACTGTGCACAATACCAATGGACCCAAACCCCTTCCCGTTCACTCCCACTGTCCACAATCCCAATGGACCCAAACCCCTTCCCATTCACTCCCACTGTCCACAATCCCAATGGACCCAGACCACTTCCCATTTCCTCCCAGTGTCCACAAGCCCAATGGACCCAAACGTCTTCCAAGTCACTCGCACTGTACACAATCCTAAATGGACCAAAACCCCTTCCCGTTCACTCCAACTGTCCACAATCCCAATGGAATCAAGCCCCTTCCCATTCACTCCCATGGTACACAATCCCAATGGAACCAAACCCCTTCCCGTTCACTCCAACTGTACACAATCCCAACGGACAGAAACCGCTTCCCGTTCACTCCCACTGTACACAATCCCAATGGACACAAACCCCTTCCCGTTCACTCCCACTGTACACAATCCCAATGGACCCAAACCCCTTCCCGTTCACTCCCACTGTACACAATCCCAAAGAACCAAAACCCCTTGACGTTCACGCCCACTGTACACAATCCCAATGGACACAAACCCCTTCCCGTTCACTCCCATGTTACGCTTTCCGAATGGAAACAAACCACTTCCTGTACACTCCCACTGCGCACTAGTCCAATGGTCCCAAACCCCTTCCCGTTCACTCCCACTGTAGACAATCCCAGTGCACCCAAAAATCTTCACATTCACTCCCACTTACCACAATCTCAATGGATCCAAACACCTTCCCGTTGATCACGCTGTACACAATCCCAATGGACCCAATCCCTTTCCAGTTCACTCCCACTGTAACAATTCCAATGGAATCAAAACCCTTCTCGTTCACGCCCACTGTCCACAATCCCAAAGGACCCAAACCCCTTCCCCTTCACTCCCACTGTACACAATCCCAATGGACCCAAACCCTTTCCCGTTCACTCCCACTGTACACAATCCCAATGGACCCAAACCCCTTCCCGTTCACTCCCACTGTCAACAATCCCAATGGACCCAAAACCCTTCCCGTTCACTCCCACTGTACACAATCCCAATGGGACCCAAACCCCTTCCCGTTCACTCCCACCGTCCACAATCTCAATGGACCCAAACCCCTTCCCGTTCTCTCCCACCATCCACAATCCCAATGGACCCAAAACCCATCCCGTTCACTCCCACTGTCCACAATCCCAATGCACCCAAACCCCTTCCCGTTCACTCCCACTGTACACAATCCCAATGGACCCAAACCCTTTCCCGTTCACTCCCACTGTACACAATCCCAATGGACCCAAACCCCTTCCCGTTCACTCCCACTGTCCACAAGCCCAATGGACCCAAACCCCTTCCCGTTCACTCCCACTGCAACACAATCCCAATGGACCCAATCCCCTTACCGTTCACTCCCACTGCACACAATACCATGGACCTGAAAAGCTTCACATTCACTCCCACTGTACACAATCCCAAAGGATCCGAACCCCATCCCGTTCGCTCCCACTGTCCACAATCCAAATCAACCCAAACCCCTTCCCGTTCACTCCCACTGTACACAATCCCAATGGACCCAAACCTCTTCCCGTTCACTCCCACTGTGCACAATACCAATGGACCCAAACCCCTTCCCGTTCACTCCCACTGTCCACAATCCCAATGGACCCAAACCCCTTCCCATTCACTCCCACTGTCCACAATCCCAATGGACCCAAACCCCTTCCCATTTCCTCCCACTGTCCGCAATCCCAATGGACCCAAACGTCTTCCAATTCACTCGCACTGTACACAATCCTAAATGGACCTAAACCCCTTCCCGTTCACTTCCAACTGTCCACAATCCCAATGGAATCAAGCCCCTTCCCATTCACTCCCATGGTACACAATCCCAATGGAACCAAACCCCTTCCCGTTCACCTCCAACTGTACACAATCCCAACGGACAGAAACCGCTTCCCGTTCACTCCCACTGTACACAATCCCAATGGACACAAACCCCTTCCCGTTCACTCCCACTGTACACAATCCCAATGGACCCAAACCCCTTCCCGCTCACTCCCACTGTACACAATCCCAATGAACCAAAACCCCTTGATTCACGCCCACTGTACACAATCCCAATGGACACAAACCCCTTCCCGTTCACTCCCATGTTACGCTTTCCGAATGGAAACAAACCACTTCCTGTTCACTCCCACTGCGCACTAGCCCAATGGTCCCAAACCCCTTCCCGTTCACTCCCACTGTAAACAATCCCAGTGCACCCAAAAACTTTCACATTCACTCCCACTGTACACAATCCCAATGGACCCAAAAACCTTCACATTCACTCCCACTGACCACAATCCCAATGGATCCTAACCCCTTCCCGTTCATCACTCTGTACACAATCCCAATGGACCCAATCCCTTTCCAGTTCACTCCCACTGAAACAATTCCAATGGAATCAAAACCCTTCTCGTTCAAGCCCACTGTCCACAATCCCAAAGGACCCCAAACCCCTTCCCCTTCACTCCCACTGTACACAATCCCAAAGGACCCAAACCCCTTCCCGTTCACTCCCACTGTACACAATCCCAATGGACCCAAACCCCTTCCCGTTCACTCCCACTGTCCCACAATCCCAATGGACCCAAAACCCTTCCCGTTCACTCCCACTGTACACAATCCCAATGGACCCAAATCCCTTCCCATTCATTCCCACTGTCCACAATCCCAATGGACCCAAACCGCTTCCTGTTCACTCCCCACTGTACACAATCCCAATGGACCCAAACCCCTTCCCCTTCACTCCCACTGTTCACAATTGGAATGGACCCTAACCCCTCCCCATTCACCCCCACTGTCCACAATCGGAATGGACCGTAACCCCTCCCCCATTCACACCAACTGTACAGATTCCCAAAGGACCGAAAGCCTTTCCCATTCATTCCCAGTGTCCACGATACCAATGGACCCAAACCCCTTCCCATTTACTCTCACTGTAGACAATCCCAATGGACCCAAACCCCTTCCCCTTCACTCCCACTGTTCACAATCGGAATGGACCGTAACCCCTCCCCCATTCACCCCCACTGTCCACAATCGGGATGGACCGTAACCCCCTCCCCATTTACACCAAATGTACAGATTCCCAAAGGACCGAAAGCCTTTCCCATTCATTCCCAGTGTCCACGATACCAATGGACCCAAACCCCTTCCCATTTACTCTCAATGTACACAAGCGCAATCGGCCCAAACCCCTTCCCTTTCACTCCCACGGTCCTTTATCCCAGTGGACGCAAACCCCTTCCCTTTCACTCCCACTGTCCACAATCCCAATGTTTCCAAACGCCTTCCCGTTCACTCCCACTGTACACAATCCCAATGGACCCAAACCCCTTCCCGTTCACTCCCACCGTCCACAATCCCAATGGACCCAAACCCCTTCACGTTCACTCCCACTGCCAACATCCCAATGGACCCAAACCCCTTCCCGTTCACTCCCACTGTCCACAATCCCAATGGACCCAAACCCCTTCCCGTTCACTCCCACTGCACACAATCCCAATGGATCCAAACCCCTTACCGTTCACACTCCCACTGCACACAATACCATGGACCTGAAAAGCTTCACGTTCACTCCCACTGTACACAATCCCAAAGGATCCGAACCCCATCCCGTTCACTCCCACTGTCCACAATCCAAATCGACCCAAAACCCTTCCCATTCATTCCCACTGTCCACAATCCAAATGGACCCAAACCCCTTCCCGTTCACTCCCACTGTACACAATCCCAATGGACACAAAACCCTTCCCGTTCACTCCCACTGGACACAATCCCAATGGACCCAAACCCCTTCCCGTTCACTCCCACTGTCCACAATCCCAATGGACCCAAACCCCTTCCCATTCACGCCCACTGTCCACAATCCCAATGGACCCAAACCCCTTCCCATTTCCTCCCACTGTCCGCAATCCCAATGGACCCAAACATCTTCCAATTCACTCGCGCTGTACACAATCCTAATGGACCAAAACCCCTTCCCGTTCACTCCCAACTGTCCACAATCCCAATGGAATCAAGCCCCTTTCCATTCACTCCCATGGTACACAATCCCAATGGACCCAAACCCCTTCCCGTTCACTCCAACTGTACACAATCCCAACAGACAGAAACCGCTTCCCCGTTTACTCCCACTGTCCACAAGCCCAATGGACCCAAACCCCTTCCCGTTCACTCCCACTGCACACAATCCCAATGGACCCAATCCCCTTACCGTTCACTCCCACTGCACACAATCCCAATGGAATCAAGCCCCTTACCATTCACTCCCATGGTACACAATCCCAATGGACCCAAAACCCCTTCCCGTTCACTCCAACTGTACACAATCCCAACGGACAGAAACCGCTTCCCGTTCACTCCCACTGTACACAATCCCAATGGACACAAACCCCTTCCCGTTCACTCCCACTGTACACAATCCCAATGGACCCAAACCCCTTCCCGTTCACATCCCACTGTACACAATCCCAATGAACCAAAACCCCTTGACGTTCACGCCCACTGTACACAATCCCAATGGACACAAACCCCTTCCCGTTCACTTCCCATGTTACGCTTTCCGAATGGAAAAAAACCACTTCCTGTTCACTCCCACTGCGCACAATCCCAATGGTCCCAAACCCCTTCCCGTTCACTCCCACTGTAAACAATCCCAGTGCACCCAAAAATCTTCACATTCACTCCCACTGACCACAATCCCAATGGATCCAAACACCTTCCCGTTGATCACTCTGTACACAATCCCAATGGACCAATCCCTTTCCAGTTCACTCCCACTGTAACAATTCCAATGGAATCAAAACCCTTCTCGTTCACGCCCACTGTCCACAATCCCAATGGACCCAAACCCCTTCCCGTTCACCTCCCACTGTCCACAATCCCAATGCACCCAAACCCCTTCCCGTTCACTCCCACTGTACACAATCCCAATGGACCCAAACCCCTTCCCGTTCACTCCCACTGTACACAATCCCAATGGACCCAAACCCCTTCCCGTTCACTCCCACTGTCCACAAGCCCAATGGACCCAAACCCCTTCCCGTTCAATCCCACTGCACACAATCCCAATGGACCCAATCCCCTTACTGTTCACTCCCACTGCACACAATACCATGGACCTGAAAAGCTTCACATTCACTCCCACTGTACACAATCCCAAAGGATCCGAACGCCATCCCGTTCGCTCCCACTGTCCACAATCCAAATCAACCCAAACCCCTTCCCGTTCACTCCCACTGTACACAATCCCAATGGACCCAAACCTCTTCCCGTTCACTCCCACTGTGCACAATACCAATGGACCCAAACCCCTTCCCGTTCACTCCCACTGTCCACAATCCCAATGGACCCAAACCCCTTCCCATTCACTCCCACTGTCCACAATCCCAATGGACCCAAACCCCTTCCCATTTCCTCCCACTGTCCGCAATCCCAATGGACCCAAACGTCTTCCAATTCACTCGCACTGTACACAATCCTAAATGGACCAAAACCCCTTCCCGTTCACTCCAACTGTCCACAATCCCAATGGAATCAAGCCTCTTCCCATTCACTCCCATGGTACACAATCCCAATGGAACCAAACCCCTTCCCGTTCACTCCAACTGTACACAATCCCAACGGACAGAAACCGCTTCCCGTTCACTCCCACTGTACACAATCCCAATGGACACAAACCCCTTCCCGTTCACTCCCACTGTACACAATCCCAATGGACCCAAACCCCTTCCCGTTCACTCCCACTGTACACAATCCCAATGAACCAAAACCCCTTGACGTTCACGCCCACTGTACACAATCCCAATGGACACAAACCCCTTCCCGTTCACTCCCATGTTACGCTTTCCGAATGGAAACAAACCACTTCCTGTTCACTCCCACTGCGCACTAGCCCAATGGTCCCAAACCCCTTCCCGTTCACTCCCACTGTAAACAATCCCAGTGCACCTAAAAAACTTTCACATTCACTCCCACTGTACACAATCCCAATGGACCCAAAAACCTTCACATTCACTCCCACTGACCACAATCCCAATGGATCCAAACCCCTTCCCGTTCATCACTCTGTACACAATCCCAATGGACCCAATCCCTTTCCAGTTCACTCCCACTGAAACAATTCCAATGGAATCAAAACCCTTCTCGTTCAAGCCCACTGTCCACAATCCCAAAGGACCCAAACCCCTTCCCCTTCACTCCCACTGTACACAATCCCAATGGACCCAAACCCCTTCCCGTTCACTCCCACTGTACACAATCCCAATGGACCCAAACCCCTTCCCGTTCACTCCCACTGTCCACAATCCCAATGGACCCAAAACCCTTCCCGTTCACTCCCACTGTACACAATCCCAATGGACCCAAACCCCTTCCCATTCACTCCCACTGTCCACAATCCCAATGGACCCAAACCGCTTCCTGTTCACTCCCACTGTACACAATCCCAATGGACCCAAACCCCTTCCCCTTCACTCCCACTGTTCACAATCGGAATGGACCCTAACCCCTCCCCATTCACCCCCACTGTCCACAATCGGAATGGACCGTAACCCCTCCCCATTCACACCAACTGTACAGATTCCCAAAGGACCGAAAGCCTTTCCCATTCATTCCCAGTGTCCACGATACCAATGGACCCAAACCCCTTCCCATTTACTCTCACTGTACACAATCCCAATGGACCCAAACCCCTTCCCCTTCACTCCCACTGTTCACAATCGGAATGGACCGTAACCCCTCCCCATTCACCCCCACTGTCCACAATCGGAATGGACCGTAACCCCTCCCCATTTACACCAAATGTACAGATTCCCAAAGGACCGAAAGCCTTTCCCATTCATTCCCAGTGTCCACGATACCAATGGAACCAAACCCCTTCCCATTTACTCTCAATGTACACAAGCGCAATCGGCCCAAACCCCTTCCCTTTCACTCCCACGGTCCTTTATCCCAGTGGACGCAAACCCCTTCCCTTTCAATCCCACTGTCCACAATCCCAATGTTTCCAAACGCCTTCCCGTTCACTCCCACTGTACACAATCCCAATGGACCCAAACCCCTTCCCGTTCACTCCCACCGTCCACAATCCCAATGGACCCAAACCCCTTCACGTTCACTCCCACTGCCAACATCCCAATGGACCCAAACCCCTTCCCGTTCACTCCCACTGTCCACAATCCCAATGGACCCAAACCCCTTCCCGTTCACTCCCACTGCACACAATCCCAATGGATCCAAACCCCTTACCGTTCACTCCCACTGCACACAATACCATGGACCTGAAAAGCTTCACGTTCACTCCCACTGTACACAATCCCAAAGGATCCGAACCCCATCCCGTTCACTCCCACTGTCCACAATCCAAATCGACCCAAACCCCTTCCCATTCATTCCCACTGTCCACAATCCAAATGGACCCAAACCCCTTCCCGTTCACTCCCACTGTACACAATCCCAATGGACACAAAACCCTTCCCGTTCACTCCCACTGGACACAATCCCAATGGACCCAAACCCCTTCCCGTTCACTCCCACTGTCCACAATCCCAATGGACCCAAAGCCCTTCCCATTCACGCCCACTGTCCACAATCCCAATGGACCCAAACCCCTTCCCATTTCCTCCCACTGTCCGCAATCCCAATGGACCCAAACATCTTCCAATTCACTCGCGCTGTACACAATCCTAATGGACCAAAACCCCTTCCCGTTCACTCCAACTGTCCACAATCCCAATGGAATCAAGCCCCTTCCCATTCACTCCCATGGTACACAATCCCAATGGACCCAAACCCCTTCCCGTTCACTCCAACTGTACACAATCCCAACGGACAGAAACCGCTTCCCGTTCACTCCCACTGTCCACAAGTCCAATGGACCCAAACCCCTTCCCGTTCACACCCACTGCACACAATCCCAATGGACCCAATCCCCTTACCGTTCACTCCCACTGCACACAATCCCAATGGAATCAAGCCCCTTACCATTCACTCCCATGGTACACAATCCCAATGGACCCAAACCCCTTCCCGTTCACTCCAACTGTACACAATCCCAACGGACAGAAACCGCTTCCCGTTCACTCCCACTGTACACAATCCCAATGGACACAAACCCCTTCCCGTTCACTCCCACTGTACACAATCCCAATGGACCCAAACCCCTTCCCGTTCACTCCCACTGTACACAATCCCAATGAACCAAAACCCCTTGACGTTCACGCCCACTGTACACAATCCCAATGGACACAAACCCCTTCCCGTTCACTCCCATGTTACGCTTTCCGAATGGAAACAAACCACTTCCTGTTCACTCCCACTGCGCACAATCCCAATGGTCCCAAACCCGTTCCCGTTCACTCCCACTGTAAACAATCCCAGTGCACCCAAAAATCTTCACATTCACTCCCACTGACCACAATCCCAATGGATCCAAACACCTTCCCGTTGATCACTCTGTACACAATCCCAATGGACCAATCCCTTTCCAGTTCACTCCCACTGTAACAATTCCAATGGAATCAAAACCCTTCTCGTTCACGCCCACTGTCCACAATCCCAAAGGACCCAAACCCCTTCCCGTTCACTCCCACTGTACACAATCCCAATGGACCCAAACCCTTTCCCGTTCACTCCCACTGTACACAATCCCAATGGACCCAAACCCCTTCCCGTTCACTCCCACTGTCCACAATCCCAATGGACCCAAAACCCTTCCCGTTCACCCCCACTGTACCCAATCCCAATGGACCCAAACCCCTTCCCGTTCACTCCCACCGTCCACAATCCCAATGGACCCAAACCCCTTCCCGTTCACTCCCACCATCCACAATCCCAATGGACCCAAAACCCATCCCGTTCACTCCCACTGTCCACAATCCCAATGCACCCAAACCCCTTCCCGTTCACTCCCACTGTCTACAAGCCCAATGGACCCAAACCCCTTCCCGTTCACTCCCACTGCACACAATCCCAATGGACCCAATCCCCTTACCGTTCACTCCCACTGCACACAATACCATGGACCTGAAAAGCTTCACATTCACTCCCACTGTACACAATCCCAAAGGATCCGAACCCCATCCCGTTCGCTCCCACTGTCCACAATCCAAATCAACCCAAACCCCTTCCCGTTCACTCCCACTGTACACAATCCCAATGGACCCAAACCTCTTCCCGTTCACTCCCACTGTGCACAATACCAATGGACCCAAACCCCTTCCCGTTCACTCCCACTGTCCACAATCCCAATGGACCCAAACCCCTTCCCATTCACTCCCACTGTACACAATCCCAATGGACCCAAACCCCTTCCCATTTCCTCCCACTGTCCGCAATCCCAATGGACCCAAACCCCTTCCCGTTCACTCCCACTGCACACAATCCCAATGGATCCAAACCCCTTACCGTTCACTCCCACTGCACACAATACCATGGACCTGAAAAGCTTCACGTTCACTCCCACTGTACACAATCCCAAAGGATCCGAACCCCATCCCGTTCACTCCCACTGTCCACAATCCAAATCGACCCAAACCCCTTCCCATTCATTCCCACTGTCCACAATCCAAATGGACCCAAACCCCTTCCCGTTCACTCCCACTGTACACAATCCCAATGGACACAAAGCCCTTCCCGTTCACTCCCACTGGACACAATCCCAATGGACCCAAACCCCTTCCCGTTCACTCCCACTGTCCACAATCCCAATGGACCCAAACCCCTTCCCATTCACGCCCACTGTCCACAATCCCAATGGACCCAAACCCCTTCCCATTTCCTCCCACTGTCCGCAATCCCAATGGACCCAAACATCTTCCAATTCACTCGCGCTGTACACAATCCTAATGGACCAAAACCCCTTCCCGTTCACTCCAACTGTCCACAATCCCAATGGAATCAAGCCCCTTCCCATTCACTCCCATGGTACACAATCCCAATGGACCCAAACCCCTTCCCGTTCACTCCAACTGTACACAATCCCAACGGACAGAAACCGCTTCCCGTTCACTCCCACTGTCCACAAGTCCAATGGACCCAAACCCCTTCCCGTTCACTCCCACTGCACACAATCCCAATGGACCCAATCCCCTTACCGTTCACTCCCACTGCACACAATCCCAATGGAATCAAGCCCCTTACCATTCACTCCCATGGTACACAATCCCAATGGACCCAAACCCCTTCCCGTTCACTCCAACTGTACACAATCCCAACGGACAGAAACCGCTTCCCGTTCACTCCCACTGTACACAATCCCAATGGACACAAACCCCTTCCCGTTCACTCCCACTGTACACAATCCCAATGGACCCAAACCCCTTCCCGTTCACTCCCACTGTACACAATCCCAATGAACCAAAACCCCTTGACGTTCACGCCCACTGTACACAATCCCAATGGACACAAACCCCTTCCCGTTCACTCCCATGTTACGCTTTCCGAATGGAAACAAACCACTTCCTGTTCACTCCCACTGCGCACAATCCCAATGGTCCCAAACCCGTTCCCGTTCACTCCCACTGTAAACAATCCCAGTGCACCCAAAAATCTTCACATTCACTCCCACTGACCACAATCCCAATGGATCCAAACACCTTCCCGTTGATCACTCTGTACACAATCCCAATGGACCAATCCCTTTCCAGTTCACTCCCACTGTAACAATTCCAATGGAATCAAAACCCTTCTCGTTCACGCCCACTGTCCACAATCCCAAAGGACCCAAACCCCTTCCCGTTCACTCCCACTGTACACAATCCCAATGGACCCAAACCCTTTCCCGTTCACTCCCACTGTACACAATCCCAATGGACCCAAACCCCTTCCCGTTCACTCCCACTGTCCACAATCCCAATGGACCCAAAACCCTTCCCGTTCACTCCCACTGTACCCAATCCCAATGGACCCAAACCCCTTCCCGTTCACTCCCACCGTCCACAATCCCAATGGACCCAAACCCCTTCCCGTTCACTCCCACCATCCACAATCCCAATGGACCCAAAACCCATCCCGTTCACTCCCACTGTCCACAATCCCAATGCACCCAAACCCCTTCCCGTTCACTCCCACTGTCTACAAGCCCAATGGACCCAAACCCCTTCCCGTTCACTCCCACTGCACACAATCCCAATGGACCCAATCCCCTTACCGTTCACTCCCACTGCACACAATACCATGGACCTGAAAAGCTTCACATTCACTCCCACTGTACACAATCCCAAAGGATCCGAACCCCATCCCGTTCGCTCCCACTGTCCACAATCCAAATCAACCCAAACCCCTTCCCGTTCACTCCCACTGTACACAATCCCAATGGACCCAAACCTCTTCCCGTTCACTCCCACTGTGCACAATACCAATGGACCCAAACCCCTTCCCGTTCACTCCCACTGTCCACAATCCCAATGGACCCAAACCCCTTCCCATTCACTCCCACTGTACACAATCCCAATGGACCCAAACCCCTTCCCATTTCCTCCCACTGTCCGCAATCCCAATGGACCCAAACGTCTTCCAATTCACTCGCACTGTACACAATCCTAAATGGACCAAAACCCCTTCCCGTTCACTCCAACTGTCCACAATCCCAATGGAATCAAGCCCCTTCCCATTCACTCCCATGGTACACAATCCCAATGGAACCAAACCCCTTCCCGTTCACTCCAACTGTACACAATCCCAACGGACAGAAAGCGCTTCCCGTTCACTCCCACTGTACACAATCCCAATGGACACAAACCCCTTCCCGTTCACTCCCACTGTACACAATCCCAATGGACCCAAACCCCTTCCCGTTCACTCCCACTGTACACAATCCCAATGAACCAAAACCACTTGACGTTCACGCCCACTGTACACAATCCCAATGGACACAAACCCCTTCCCGTTCACTCCCATGTTACGCTTTCCGAATGGAAACAAACCACTTCCTGTTCACTCCCACTGCGCACTAGCCCAATGGTCCCAAACCCCTTCCCGTTCACTCCCACTGTAAACAATCCCAGTGCACCCAAAAACTTTCACATTCACTCCCACTGTACACAATCCCAATGGACCCAAAAACCTTCACATTCACTCCCACTGACCACAATCCCAATGGATCCAAACCCCTTCCCGTTCATCACTCTGTACACAATCCCAATGGACCCAATCCCTTTCCAGTTCACTCCCACTGAAACAATTCCAATGGAATCAAAACCCTTCTCGTTCAAGCCCACTGTCCACAATCCCAAAGGACCCAAACCCCTTCCCCTTCACTCCCACTGTACACAATCCCAATGGACCCAAACCCCTTCCCGTTCACTCCCACTGTACACAATCCCAATGGACCCAAAACCCTTCCCGTTCACTCCCACTGTACACAATCCCAATGGACCCAAACCCCTTCCCATTCACTCCCACTGTCCACAATCCCAATGGACCCAAACCGCTTCCTGTTCACTCCCACTGTACACAATCTCAATGGACCCAAACCCCTTCCCCTTCACTCCCACTGTTCACAATCGGAATGGACCCTAACCCCTCCCCATTCACCCCCACTGTCCACAATCGGAATGGACCGTAACCCCTCCCCATTCACACCAACTGTACAGATTCCCAAAGGACCGAAAGCCTTTCCCATTCATTCCCAGTGTCCACGATACCAATGGACCCAAACCCCTTCCCATTTACTCTCACTGTACACAATCCCAATGGACCCAAACCCCTTCCCCTTCACTCCCACTGTTCACAATCGAAATGGACCGTAACCCCTCCCCATTCACCCCCACTGTCCACAATCGGAATGGACCGTAACCCCTCCCCATTTACAGCAAATGTACAGATTCCCAAAGGACCGAAAGCCTTTCCCATTCATTCCCAGTGTCCACGATACCAATGGACCCAAACCCCTTCCCATTTACTCTCAATGTACACAAGCGCAATCGGCCCAAACCCCTTCCCTTTCACTCCCATGGTCCTTTATCCCAGTGGACGCAAACCCCTTCCCTTTCACTCCCACTGTCCACAATCCCAATGTTTCCAAACGCCTTCCCGTTCACTCCCACTGTACACAATCCCAATGGGCCCAAACCCCTTCCCGTTCACTCCCACCGTCCACAATCCCAATGGACCCAAACCCCTTCCCGTTCACTCCCACTGCCAACATCCCAATGGACCCAAACCCCTTCCCGTTCACTCCCACTGTCCACAATCCCAATGGACCCAAACCCCTTCCCGTTCACTCCCACTGCAGACAATCCCAATGGATCCAAACCCCTTACCGTTCACTCCCACTGCACACAATACCATGGACCTGAAAAGCTTCACGTTCACTCCCACTGTACACAATCCCAAAGGATCCGAACCCCATCCCGTTCACTCCCACTGTCCACAATCCAAATCGGCCCAAACCCCTTCCCATTCATTCCCACTGTCCACAATCCAAATGGACCCAAACCCCTTCCAGTTCACTCCCACTGTACACAATCCCAATGGACCCAAACCCCTTCCCGTTCACTCCCACTGTCCACAATCCCAATGGACCCAAACCCATTCCCTTTCACTCCCACTGTCCGCAATCCCAATGGACCCAAACCGCTTCCAGTTCACATCCCACTGTACACAATCCCAATGGACCAAAACCCCTTCCCATTCACTCCCACTGTCCACAATCCCAATGGACCCAAGCCCCTTCACTGCACTCCCATGGTACACAATCCCAATGGAACCAAACCCCTTCCCGTTCACTCCAACTGTACACAATCCCAACGGACAGAAACCGCTTCCCGTTCACTCCCACTGTACACAATCCCAATGGACACAAACCCCTTCCCGTTCACTCCCACTGTACACAATCCCAATGGACCCAAACCCCTTCCCGTTCACTCCCACTGTACACAATCCCAATGAACCAAAACCCCTTGATGTTCACGCCCACTGTACACAATCCCAATGGACACAAACCCCTTCCCGTTCACTCCCATGTTACGCTTTCCGAATGGAAACAAACCACTTCCTGTTCACTCCCACTGCGCACTAGCCCAATGGTCCCAAACCCCTTCCCGTTCCCTCCCACTGTAAACAATCCCAGTGCACCCAAAAACTTTCACATTCACTCCCACTGTAAACAATCCCAGTGCACCCAAAAACCTTCACATTCACTCCCACTGACCACAATCAAAATGGATCCAAACCCCTTCCCGTTCATCACTCTGTACACAATCCCAATGGACCCAATCCCTTTCCAGTTCACTCCCACTGTAACAATTCCAATGGAATCAAAACCCTTCTCGTTCACGCCCACTGTCCACAATCCCAAAGGACCCAAACCCCTTCCCGTTCACTCCCACTGTACACAATCCCAATGGACCCAAACCCTTTCCCGTTCACTCCCACTGTACACAATCCCAATGGACCCAAACCCCTTCCCGTTCACTCCCACTGTCCACAATCCCAATGGACCCAAAACCCTTCCCGTTCACCCCCACTGTACCCAATCCCAATGGACCCAAACCCCTTCCCGTTCACTCCCACCGTCCACAATCCCAATGGACCCAAACCCCTTCCCGTTCACTCCCACCATCCACAATCCCAATGGACCCAAAACCCATCCCGTTCACTCCCACTGTCCACAATCCCAATGCACCCAAACCCCTTCCCGTTCACTCCCACTGTCTACAAGCCCAATGGACCCAAACCCCTTCCCGTTCACTCCCACTGCACACAATCCCAATGGACCCAATCCCCTTACCGTTCACTCCCACTGCACACAATACCATGGACCTGAAAAGCTTCACATTCACTCCCACTGTACACAATCCCAAAGGATCCGAACCCCATCCCGTTCGCTCCCACTGTCCACAATCCAAATCAACCCAAACCCCTTCCCGTTCACTCCCACTGTACACAATCCCAATGGACCCAAACCTCTTCCCGTTCACTCCCACTGTGCACAATACCAATGGACCCAAACCCCTTCCCGTTCACTCCCACTGTCCACAATCCCAATGGACCCAAACCCCTTCCCATTCACTCCCACTGTACACAATCCCAATGGACCCAAACCCCTTCCCATTTCCTCCCACTGTCCGCAATCCCAATGGACCCAAACCCCTTCCCGTTCACTCCCACTGCACACAATCCCAATGGATCCAAACCCCTTACCGTTCACTCCCACTGCACACAATACCATGGACCTGAAAAGCTTCACGTTCACTCCCACTGTACACAATCCCAAAGGATCCGAACCCCATCCCGTTCACTCCCACTGTCCACAATCCAAATCGACCCAAACCCCTTCCCATTCATTCCCACTGTCCACAATCCAAATGGACCCAAACCCCTTCCCGTTCACTCCCACTGTACACAATCCCAATGGACACAAAGCCCTTCCCGTTCACTCCCACTGGACACAATCCCAATGGACCCAAACCCCTTCCCGTTCACTCCCACTGTCCACAATCCCAATGGACCCAAACCCCTTCCCATTCACGCCCACTGTCCACAATCCCAATGGACCCAAACCCCTTCCCATTTCCTCCCACTGTCCGCAATCCCAATGGACCCAAACATCTTCCAATTCACTCGCGCTGTACACAATCCTAATGGACCAAAACCCCTTCCCGTTCACTCCAACTGTCCACAATCCCAATGGAATCAAGCCCCTTCCCATTCACTCCCATGGTACACAATCCCAATGGACCCAAACCCCTTCCCGTTCACTCCAACTGTACACAATCCCAACGGACAGAAACCGCTTCCCGTTCACTCCCACTGTCCACAAGTCCAATGGACCCAAACCCCTTCCCGTTCACTCCCACTGCACACAATCCCAATGGACCCAATCCCCTTACCGTTCACTCCCACTGCACACAATCCCAATGGAATCAAGCCCCTTACCATTCACTCCCATGGTACACAATCCCAATGGACCCAAACCCCTTCCCGTTCACTCCAACTGTACACAATCCCAACGGACAGAAACCGCTTCCCGTTCACTCCCACTGTACACAATCCCAATGGACACAAACCCCTTCCCGTTCACTCCCACTGTACACAATCCCAATGGACCCAAACCCCTTCCCGTTCACTCCCACTGTACACAATCCCAATGAACCAAAACCCCTTGACGTTCACGCCCACTGTACACAATCCCAATGGACACAAACCCCTTCCCGTTCACTCCCATGTTACGCTTTCCGAATGGAAACAAACCACTTCCTGTTCACTCCCACTGCGCACAATCCCAATGGTCCCAAACCCGTTCCCGTTCACTCCCACTGTAAACAATCCCAGTGCACCCAAAAATCTTCACATTCACTCCCACTGACCACAATCCCAATGGATCCAAACACCTTCCCGTTGATCACTCTGTACACAATCCCAATGGACCAATCCCTTTCCAGTTCACTCCCACTGTAACAATTCCAATGGAATCAAAACCCTTCTCGTTCACGCCCACTGTCCACAATCCCAAAGGACCCAAACCCCTTCCCGTTCACTCCCACTGTACACAATCCCAATGGACCCAAACCCTTTCCCGTTCACTCCCACTGTACACAATCCCAATGGACCCAAACCCCTTCCCGTTCACTCCCACTGTCCACAATCCCAATGGACCCAAAACCCTTCCCGTTCACTCCCACTGTACCCAATCCCAATGGACCCAAACCCCTTCCCGTTCACTCCCACCGTCCACAATCCCAATGGACCCAAACCCCTTCCCGTTCACTCCCACCATCCACAATCCCAATGGACCCAAAACCCATCCCGTTCACTCCCACTGTCCACAATCCCAATGCACCCAAACCCCTTCCCGTTCACTCCCACTGTCTACAAGCCCAATGGACCCAAACCCCTTCCCGTTCACTCCCACTGCACACAATCCCAATGGACCCAATCCCCTTACCGTTCACTCCCACTGCACACAATACCATGGACCTGAAAAGCTTCACATTCACTCCCACTGTACACAATCCCAAAGGATCCGAACCCCATCCCGTTCGCTCCCACTGTCCACAATCCAAATCAACCCAAACCCCTTCCCGTTCACTCCCACTGTACACAATCCCAATGGACCCAAACCTCTTCCCGTTCACTCCCACTGTGCACAATACCAATGGACCCAAACCCCTTCCCGTTCACTCCCACTGTCCACAATCCCAATGGACCCAAACCCCTTCCCATTCACTCCCACTGTACACAATCCCAATGGACCCAAACCCCTTCCCATTTCCTCCCACTGTCCGCAATCCCAATGGACCCAAACGTCTTCCAATTCACTCGCACTGTACACAATCCTAAATGGACCAAAACCCCTTCCCGTTCACTCCAACTGTCCACAATCCCAATGGAATCAAGCCCCTTCCCATTCACTCCCATGGTACACAATCCCAATGGACCCAAACCCCTTCCCGTTCACTCCCACTGTCCACAATCCCAATGGACCCAAAGCCCTTCCCATTCACGCCCACTGTCCACAATCCCAATGGACCCAAACCCCTTCCCATTTCCTCCCACTGTCCGCAATCCCAATGGACCCAAACATCTTCCAATTCACTCGCGCTGTACACAATCCTAATGGACCAAAACCCCTTCCCGTTCACTCCAACTGTCCACAATCCCAATGGAATCAAGCCCCTTCCCATTCACTCCCATGGTACACAATCCCAATGGACCCAAACCCCTTCCCGTTCACTCCAACTGTACACAATCCCAACGGACAGAAACCGCTTCCCGTTCACTCCCACTGTCCACAAGTCCAATGGACCCAAACCCCTTCCCGTTCACACCCACTGCACACAATCCCAATGGACCCAATCCCCTTACCGTTCACTCCCACTGCACACAATCCCAATGGAATCAAGCCCCTTACCATTCACTCCCATGGTACACAATCCCAATGGACCCAAACCCCTTCCCGTTCACTCCAACTGTACACAATCCCAACGGACAGAAACCGCTTCCCGTTCACTCCCACTGTACACAATCCCAATGGACACAAACCCCTTCCCGTTCACTCCCACTGTACACAATCCCAATGGACCCAAACCCCTTCCCGTTCACTCCCACTGTACACAATCCCAATGAACCAAAACCCCTTGACGTTCACGCCCACTGTACACAATCCCAATGGACACAAACCCCTTCCCGTTCACTCCCATGTTACGCTTTCCGAATGGAAACAAACCACTTCCTGTTCACTCCCACTGCGCACAATCCCAATGGTCCCAAACCCGTTCCCGTTCACTCCCACTGTAAACAATCCCAGTGCACCCAAAAATCTTCACATTCACTCCCACTGACCACAATCCCAATGGATCCAAACACCTTCCCGTTGATCACTCTGTACACAATCCCAATGGACCAATCCCTTTCCAGTTCACTCCCACTGTAACAATTCCAATGGAATCAAAACCCTTCTCGTTCACGCCCACTGTCCACAATCCCAAAGGACCCAAACCCCTTCCCGTTCACTCCCACTGTACACAATCCCAATGGACCCAAACCCTTTCCCGTTCACTCCCACTGTACACAATCCCAATGGACCCAAACCCCTTCCCGTTCACTCCCACTGTCCACAATCCCAATGGACCCAAAACCCTTCCCGTTCACCCCCACTGTACCCAATCCCAATGGACCCAAACCCCTTCCCGTTCACTCCCACCGTCCACAATCCCAATGGACCCAAACCCCTTCCCGTTCACTCCCACCATCCACAATCCCAATGGACCCAAAACCCATCCCGTTCACTCCCACTGTCCACAATCCCAATGCACCCAAACCCCTTCCCGTTCACTCCCACTGTCTACAAGCCCAATGGACCCAAACCCCTTCCCGTTCACTCCCACTGCACACAATCCCAATGGACCCAATCCCCTTACCGTTCACTCCCACTGCACACAATACCATGGACCTGAAAAGCTTCACATTCACTCCCACTGTACACAATCCCAAAGGATCCGAACCCCATCCCGTTCGCTCCCACTGTCCACAATCCAAATCAACCCAAACCCCTTCCCGTTCACTCCCACTGTACACAATCCCAATGGACCCAAACCTCTTCCCGTTCACTCCCACTGTGCACAATACCAATGGACCCAAACCCCTTCCCGTTCACTCCCACTGTCCACAATCCCAATGGACCCAAACCCCTTCCCATTCACTCCCACTGTACACAATCCCAATGGACCCAAACCCCTTCCCATTTCCTCCCACTGTCCGCAATCCCAATGGACCCAAACCCCTTCCCGTTCACTCCCACTGCACACAATCCCAATGGATCCAAACCCCTTACCGTTCACTCCCACTGCACACAATACCATGGACCTGAAAAGCTTCACGTTCACTCCCACTGTACACAATCCCAAAGGATCCGAACCCCATCCCGTTCACTCCCACTGTCCACAATCCAAATCGACCCAAACCCCTTCCCATTCATTCCCACTGTCCACAATCCAAATGGACCCAAACCCCTTCCCGTTCACTCCCACTGTACACAATCCCAATGGACACAAAGCCCTTCCCGTTCACTCCCACTGGACACAATCCCAATGGACCCAAACCCCTTCCCGTTCACTCCCACTGTCCACAATCCCAATGGACCCAAACCCCTTCCCATTCACGCCCACTGTCCACAATCCCAATGGACCCAAACCCCTTCCCATTTCCTCCCACTGTCCGCAATCCCAATGGACCCAAACATCTTCCAATTCACTCGCGCTGTACACAATCCTAATGGACCAAAACCCCTTCCCGTTCACTCCAACTGTCCACAATCCCAATGGAATCAAGCCCCTTCCCATTCACTCCCATGGTACACAATCCCAATGGACCCAAACCCCTTCCCGTTCACTCCAACTGTACACAATCCCAACGGACAGAAACCGCTTCCCGTTCACTCCCACTGTCCACAAGTCCAATGGACCCAAACCCCTTCCCGTTCACTCCCACTGCACACAATCCCAATGGACCCAATCCCCTTACCGTTCACTCCCACTGCACACAATCCCAATGGAATCAAGCCCCTTACCATTCACTCCCATGGTACACAATCCCAATGGACCCAAACCCCTTCCCGTTCACTCCAACTGTACACAATCCCAACGGACAGAAACCGCTTCCCGTTCACTCCCACTGTACACAATCCCAATGGACACAAACCCCTTCCCGTTCACTCCCACTGTACACAATCCCAATGGACCCAAACCCCTTCCCGTTCACTCCCACTGTACACAATCCCAATGAACCAAAACCCCTTGACGTTCACGCCCACTGTACACAATCCCAATGGACACAAACCCCTTCCCGTTCACTCCCATGTTACGCTTTCCGAATGGAAACAAACCACTTCC
The DNA here is from genome assembly GCA_026770705.1 of Isurus oxyrinchus. Classification (NCBI taxonomy): domain Eukaryota; kingdom Metazoa; phylum Chordata; class Chondrichthyes; order Lamniformes; family Lamnidae; genus Isurus; species Isurus oxyrinchus. The sequence continues at coordinate 78,820 of JANJGN010001433.1, read as the reverse complement.
TGTTCACTCCCACTGCGCACAATCCCAATGGTCCCAAACCCGTTCCCGTTCACTCCCACTGTAAACAATCCCAGTGCACCCAAAAATCTTCACATTCACTCCCACTGACCACAATCCCAATGGATCCAAACACCTTCCCGTTGATCACTCTGTACACAATCCCAATGGACCAATCCCTTTCCAGTTCACTCCCACTGTAACAATTCCAATGGAATCAAAACCCTTCTCGTTCACGCCCACTGTCCACAATCCCAAAGGACCCAAACCCCTTCCCGTTCACTCCCACTGTACACAATCCCAATGGACCCAAACCCTTTCCCGTTCACTCCCACTGTACACAATCCCAATGGACCCAAACCCCTTCCCGTTCACTCCCACTGTCCACAATCCCAATGGACCCAAAACCCTTCCCGTTCACTCCCACTGTACCCAATCCCAATGGACCCAAACCCCTTCCCGTTCACTCCCACCGTCCACAATCCCAATGGACCCAAACCCCTTCCCGTTCACTCCCACCATCCACAATCCCAATGGACCCAAAACCCATCCCGTTCACTCCCACTGTCCACAATCCCAATGCACCCAAACCCCTTCCCGTTCACTCCCACTGTCTACAAGCCCAATGGACCCAAACCCCTTCCCGTTCACTCCCACTGCACACAATCCCAATGGACCCAATCCCCTTACCGTTCACTCCCACTGCACACAATACCATGGACCTGAAAAGCTTCACATTCACTCCCACTGTACACAATCCCAAAGGATCCGAACCCCATCCCGTTCGCTCCCACTGTCCACAATCCAAATCAACCCAAACCCCTTCCCGTTCACTCCCACTGTACACAATCCCAATGGACCCAAACCTCTTCCCGTTCACTCCCACTGTGCACAATACCAATGGACCCAAACCCCTTCCCGTTCACTCCCACTGTCCACAATCCCAATGGACCCAAACCCCTTCCCATTCACTCCCACTGTACACAATCCCAATGGACCCAAACCCCTTCCCATTTCCTCCCACTGTCCGCAATCCCAATGGACCCAAACGTCTTCCAATTCACTCGCACTGTACACAATCCTAAATGGACCAAAACCCCTTCCCGTTCACTCCAACTGTCCACAATCCCAATGGAATCAAGCCCCTTCCCATTCACTCCCATGGTACACAATCCCAATGGAACCAAACCCCTTCCCGTTCACTCCAACTGTACACAATCCCAACGGACAGAAAGCGCTTCCCGTTCACTCCCACTGTACACAATCCCAATGGACACAAACCCCTTCCCGTTCACTCCCACTGTACACAATCCCAATGGACCCAAACCCCTTCCCGTTCACTCCCACTGTACACAATCCCAATGAACCAAAACCACTTGACGTTCACGCCCACTGTACACAATCCCAATGGACACAAACCCCTTCCCGTTCACTCCCATGTTACGCTTTCCGAATGGAAACAAACCACTTCCTGTTCACTCCCACTGCGCACTAGCCCAATGGTCCCAAACCCCTTCCCGTTCACTCCCACTGTAAACAATCCCAGTGCACCCAAAAACTTTCACATTCACTCCCACTGTACACAATCCCAATGGACCCAAAAACCTTCACATTCACTCCCACTGACCACAATCCCAATGGATCCAAACCCCTTCCCGTTCATCACTCTGTACACAATCCCAATGGACCCAATCCCTTTCCAGTTCACTCCCACTGAAACAATTCCAATGGAATCAAAACCCTTCTCGTTCAAGCCCACTGTCCACAATCCCAAAGGACCCAAACCCCTTCCCCTTCACTCCCACTGTACACAATCCCAATGGACCCAAACCCCTTCCCGTTCACTCCCACTGTACACAATCCCAATGGACCCAAAACCCTTCCCGTTCACTCCCACTGTACACAATCCCAATGGACCCAAACCCCTTCCCATTCACTCCCACTGTCCACAATCCCAATGGACCCAAACCGCTTCCTGTTCACTCCCACTGTACACAATCTCAATGGACCCAAACCCCTTCCCCTTCACTCCCACTGTTCACAATCGGAATGGACCCTAACCCCTCCCCATTCACCCCCACTGTCCACAATCGGAATGGACCGTAACCCCTCCCCATTCACACCAACTGTACAGATTCCCAAAGGACCGAAAGCCTTTCCCATTCATTCCCGGTGTCCACGATACCAATGGACCCAAACCCCTTCCCATTTACTCTCACTGTACACAATCCCAATGGACCCAAACCCCTTCCCCTTCACTCCCACTGTTCACAATCGAAATGGACCGTAACCCCTCCCCATTCACCCCCACTGTCCACAATCGGAATGGACCGTAACCCCTCCCCATTTACAGCAAATGTACAGATTCCCAAAGGACCGAAAGCCTTTCCCATTCATTCCCAGTGTCCACGATACCAATGGACCCAAACCCCTTCCCATTTACTCTCAATGTACACAAGCGCAATCGGCCCAAACCCCTTCCCTTTCACTCCCATGGTCCTTTATCCCAGTGGACGCAAACCCCTTCCCTTTCACTCCCACTGTCCACAATCCCAATGTTTCCAAACGCCTTCCCGTTCACTCCCACTGTACACAATCCCAATGGGCCCAAACCCCTTCCCGTTCACTCCCACCGTCCACAATCCCAATGGACCCAAACCCCTTCCCGTTCACTCCCACTGCCAACATCCCAATGGACCCAAACCCCTTCCCGTTCACTCCCACTGTCCACAATCCCAATGGACCCAAACCCCTTCCCGTTCACTCCCACTGCAGACAATCCCAATGGATCCAAACCCCTTACCGTTCACTCCCACTGCACACAATACCATGGACCTGAAAAGCTTCACGTTCACTCCCACTGTACACAATCCCAAAGGATCCGAACCCCATCCCGTTCACTCCCACTGTCCACAATCCAAATCGGCCCAAACCCCTTCCCATTCATTCCCACTGTCCACAATCCAAATGGACCCAAACCCCTTCCAGTTCACTCCCACTGTACACAATCCCAATGGACCCAAACCCCTTCCCGTTCACTCCCACTGTCCACAATCCCAATGGACCCAAACCCATTCCCTTTCACTCCCACTGTCCGCAATCCCAATGGACCCAAACCGCTTCCAGTTCACATCCCACTGTACACAATCCCAATGGACCAAAACCCCTTCCCATTCACTCCCACTGTCCACAATCCCAATGGACCCAAGCCCCTTCACTGCACTCCCATGGTACACAATCCCAATGGAACCAAACCCCTTCCCGTTCACTCCAACTGTACACAATCCCAACGGACAGAAACCGCTTCCCGTTCACTCCCACTGTACACAATCCCAATGGACACAAACCCCTTCCCGTTCACTCCCACTGTACACAATCCCAATGGACCCAAACCCCTTCCCGTTCACTCCCACTGTACACAATCCCAATGAACCAAAACCCCTTGATGTTCACGCCCACTGTACACAATCCCAATGGACACAAACCCCTTCCCGTTCACTCCCATGTTACGCTTTCCGAATGGAAACAAACCACTTCCTGTTCACTCCCACTGCGCACTAGCCCAATGGTCCCAAACCCCTTCCCGTTCCCTCCCACTGTAAACAATCCCAGTGCACCCAAAAACTTTCACATTCACTCCCACTGTAAACAATCCCAGTGCACCCAAAAACCTTCACATTCACTCCCACTGACCACAATCAAAATGGATCCAAACCCCTTCCCGTTCATCACTCTGTACACAATCCCAATGGACCCAATCCCTTTCCAGTTCACTCCCACTGTAACAATTCCAATGGAATCAAAACCCTTCTCGTTCACGCCCACTGTCCACAATCCCAAAGGACCCAAACCCCTTCCCGTTCACTCCCACTGTACACAATCCCAATGGACCCAAACCCTTTCCCGTTCACTCCCACTGTACACAATCCCAATGGACCCAAACCCCTTCCCGTTCACTCCCACTGTCCACAATCCCAATGGACCCAAAACCCTTCCCGTTCACCCCCACTGTACCCAATCCCAATGGACCCAAACCCCTTCCCGTTCACTCCCACCGTCCACAATCCCAATGGACCCAAACCCCTTCCCGTTCACTCCCACCATCCACAATCCCAATGGACCCAAAACCCATCCCGTTCACTCCCACTGTCCACAATCCCAATGCACCCAAACCCCTTCCCGTTCACTCCCACTGTCTACAAGCCCAATGGACCCAAACCCCTTCCCGTTCACTCCCACTGCACACAATCCCAATGGACCCAATCCCCTTACCGTTCACTCCCACTGCACACAATACCATGGACCTGAAAAGCTTCACATTCACTCCCACTGTACACAATCCCAAAGGATCCGAACCCCATCCCGTTCGCTCCCACTGTCCACAATCCAAATCAACCCAAACCCCTTCCCGTTCACTCCCACTGTACACAATCCCAATGGACCCAAACCTCTTCCCGTTCACTCCCACTGTGCACAATACCAATGGACCCAAACCCCTTCCCGTTCACTCCCACTGTCCACAATCCCAATGGACCCAAACCCCTTCCCATTCACTCCCACTGTACACAATCCCAATGGACCCAAACCCCTTCCCATTTCCTCCCACTGTCCGCAATCCCAATGGACCCAAACCCCTTCCCGTTCACTCCCACTGCACACAATCCCAATGGATCCAAACCCCTTACCGTTCACTCCCACTGCACACAATACCATGGACCTGAAAAGCTTCACGTTCACTCCCACTGTACACAATCCCAAAGGATCCGAACCCCATCCCGTTCACTCCCACTGTCCACAATCCAAATCGACCCAAACCCCTTCCCATTCATTCCCACTGTCCACAATCCAAATGGACCCAAACCCCTTCCCGTTCACTCCCACTGTACACAATCCCAATGGACACAAAGCCCTTCCCGTTCACTCCCACTGGACACAATCCCAATGGACCCAAACCCCTTCCCGTTCACTCCCACTGTCCACAATCCCAATGGACCCAAACCCCTTCCCATTCACGCCCACTGTCCACAATCCCAATGGACCCAAACCCCTTCCCATTTCCTCCCACTGTCCGCAATCCCAATGGACCCAAACATCTTCCAATTCACTCGCGCTGTACACAATCCTAATGGACCAAAACCCCTTCCCGTTCACTCCAACTGTCCACAATCCCAATGGAATCAAGCCCCTTCCCATTCACTCCCATGGTACACAATCCCAATGGACCCAAACCCCTTCCCGTTCACTCCAACTGTACACAATCCCAACGGACAGAAACCGCTTCCCGTTCACTCCCACTGTCCACAAGTCCAATGGACCCAAACCCCTTCCCGTTCACTCCCACTGCACACAATCCCAATGGACCCAATCCCCTTACCGTTCACTCCCACTGCACACAATCCCAATGGAATCAAGCCCCTTACCATTCACTCCCATGGTACACAATCCCAATGGACCCAAACCCCTTCCCGTTCACTCCAACTGTACACAATCCCAACGGACAGAAACCGCTTCCCGTTCACTCCCACTGTACACAATCCCAATGGACACAAACCCCTTCCCGTTCACTCCCACTGTACACAATCCCAATGGACCCAAACCCCTTCCCGTTCACTCCCACTGTACACAATCCCAATGAACCAAAACCCCTTGACGTTCACGCCCACTGTACACAATCCCAATGGACACAAACCCCTTCCCGTTCACTCCCATGTTACGCTTTCCGAATGGAAACAAACCACTTCCTGTTCACTCCCACTGCGCACAATCCCAATGGTCCCAAACCCGTTCCCGTTCACTCCCACTGTAAACAATCCCAGTGCACCCAAAAATCTTCACATTCACTCCCACTGACCACAATCCCAATGGATCCAAACACCTTCCCGTTGATCACTCTGTACACAATCCCAATGGACCAATCCCTTTCCAGTTCACTCCCACTGTAACAATTCCAATGGAATCAAAACCCTTCTCGTTCACGCCCACTGTCCACAATCCCAAAGGACCCAAACCCCTTCCCGTTCACTCCCACTGTACACAATCCCAATGGACCCAAACCCTTTCCCGTTCACTCCCACTGTACACAATCCCAATGGACCCAAACCCCTTCCCGTTCACTCCCACTGTCCACAATCCCAATGGACCCAAAACCCTTCCCGTTCACTCCCACTGTACCCAATCCCAATGGACCCAAACCCCTTCCCGTTCACTCCCACCGTCCACAATCCCAATGGACCCAAACCCCTTCCCGTTCACTCCCACCATCCACAATCCCAATGGACCCAAAACCCATCCCGTTCACTCCCACTGTCCACAATCCCAATGCACCCAAACCCCTTCCCGTTCACTCCCACTGTCTACAAGCCCAATGGACCCAAACCCCTTCCCGTTCACTCCCACTGCACACAATCCCAATGGACCCAATCCCCTTACCGTTCACTCCCACTGCACACAATACCATGGACCTGAAAAGCTTCACATTCACTCCCACTGTACACAATCCCAAAGGATCCGAACCCCATCCCGTTCGCTCCCACTGTCCACAATCCAAATCAACCCAAACCCCTTCCCGTTCACTCCCACTGTACACAATCCCAATGGACCCAAACCTCTTCCCGTTCACTCCCACTGTGCACAATACCAATGGACCCAAACCCCTTCCCGTTCACTCCCACTGTCCACAATCCCAATGGACCCAAACCCCTTCCCATTCACTCCCACTGTACACAATCCCAATGGACCCAAACCCCTTCCCATTTCCTCCCACTGTCCGCAATCCCAATGGACCCAAACGTCTTCCAATTCACTCGCACTGTACACAATCCTAAATGGACCAAAACCCCTTCCCGTTCACTCCAACTGTCCACAATCCCAATGGAATCAAGCCCCTTCCCATTCACTCCCATGGTACACAATCCCAATGGAACCAAACCCCTTCCCGTTCACTCCAACTGTACACAATCCCAACGGACAGAAAGCGCTTCCCGTTCACTCCCACTGTACACAATCCCAATGGACACAAACCCCTTCCCGTTCACTCCCACTGTACACAATCCCAATGGACCCAAACCCCTTCCCGTTCACTCCCACTGTACACAATCCCAATGAACCAAAACCACTTGACGTTCACGCCCACTGTACACAATCCCAATGGACACAAACCCCTTCCCGTTCACTCCCATGTTACGCTTTCCGAATGGAAACAAACCACTTCCTGTTCACTCCCACTGCGCACTAGCCCAATGGTCCCAAACCCCTTCCCGTTCACTCCCACTGTAAACAATCCCAGTGCACCCAAAAACTTTCACATTCACTCCCACTGTACACAATCCCAATGGACCCAAAAACCTTCACATTCACTCCCACTGACCACAATCCCAATGGATCCAAACCCCTTCCCGTTCATCACTCTGTACACAATCCCAATGGACCCAATCCCTTTCCAGTTCACTCCCACTGAAACAATTCCAATGGAATCAAAACCCTTCTCGTTCAAGCCCACTGTCCACAATCCCAAAGGACCCAAACCCCTTCCCCTTCACTCCCACTGTACACAATCCCAATGGACCCAAACCCCTTCCCGTTCACTCCCACTGTACACAATCCCAATGGACCCAAAACCCTTCCCGTTCACTCCCACTGTACACAATCCCAATGGACCCAAACCCCTTCCCATTCACTCCCACTGTCCACAATCCCAATGGACCCAAACCGCTTCCTGTTCACTCCCACTGTACACAATCTCAATGGACCCAAACCCCTTCCCCTTCACTCCCACTGTTCACAATCGGAATGGACCCTAACCCCTCCCCATTCACCCCCACTGTCCACAATCGGAATGGACCGTAACCCCTCCCCATTCACACCAACTGTACAGATTCCCAAAGGACCGAAAGCCTTTCCCATTCATTCCCAGTGTCCACGATACCAATGGACCCAAACCCCTTCCCATTTACTCTCACTGTACACAATCCCAATGGACCCAAACCCCTTCCCCTTCACTCCCACTGTTCACAATCGAAATGGACCGTAACCCCTCCCCATTCACCCCCACTGTCCACAATCGGAATGGACCGTAACCCCTCCCCATTTACAGCAAATGTACAGATTCCCAAAGGACCGAAAGCCTTTCCCATTCATTCCCAGTGTCCACGATACCAATGGACCCAAACCCCTTCCCATTTACTCTCAATGTACACAAGCGCAATCGGCCCAAACCCCTTCCCTTTCACTCCCATGGTCCTTTATCCCAGTGGACGCAAACCCCTTCCCTTTCACTCCCACTGTCCACAATCCCAATGTTTCCAAACGCCTTCCCGTTCACTCCCACTGTACACAATCCCAATGGGCCCAAACCCCTTCCCGTTCACTCCCACCGTCCACAATCCCAATGGACCCAAACCCCTTCCCGTTCACTCCCACTGCCAACATCCCAATGGACCCAAACCCCTTCCCGTTCACTCCCACTGTCCACAATCCCAATGGACCCAAACCCCTTCCCGTTCACTCCCACTGCAGACAATCCCAATGGATCCAAACCCCTTACCGTTCACTCCCACTGCACACAATACCATGGACCTGAAAAGCTTCACGTTCACTCCCACTGTACACAATCCCAAAGGATCCGAACCCCATCCCGTTCACTCCCACTGTCCACAATCCAAATCGGCCCAAACCCCTTCCCATTCATTCCCACTGTCCACAATCCAAATGGACCCAAACCCCTTCCAGTTCACTCCCACTGTACACAATCCCAATGGACCCAAACCCCTTCCCGTTCACTCCCACTGTCCACAATCCCAATGGACCCAAACCCATTCCCTTTCACTCCCACTGTCCGCAATCCCAATGGACCCAAACCGCTTCCAGTTCACATCCCACTGTACACAATCCCAATGGACCAAAACCCCTTCCCATTCACTCCCACTGTCCACAATCCCAATGGACCCAAGCCCCTTCACTGCACTCCCATGGTACACAATCCCAATGGAACCAAACCCCTTCCCGTTCACTCCAACTGTACACAATCCCAACGGACAGAAACCGCTTCCCGTTCACTCCCACTGTACACAATCCCAATGGACACAAACCCCTTCCCGTTCACTCCCACTGTACACAATCCCAATGGACCCAAACCCCTTCCCGTTCACTCCCACTGTACACAATCCCAATGAACCAAAACCCCTTGATGTTCACGCCCACTGTACACAATCCCAATGGACACAAACCCCTTCCCGTTCACTCCCATGTTACGCTTTCCGAATGGAAACAAACCACTTCCTGTTCACTCCCACTGCGCACTAGCCCAATGGTCCCAAACCCCTTCCCGTTCCCTCCCACTGTAAACAATCCCAGTGCACCCAAAAACTTTCACATTCACTCCCACTGTACACAATCCCAATGGACCCAAAAACCTTCACATTCACTCCCACTGACCACAATCAAAATGGATCCAAACCCCTTCCCGTTCATCACTCTGTACACAATCCCAATGGACCCAATCCCTTTCCAGTTCACTCCCACTGAAACAATTCCAATGGAATCAAAACCCTTCTCGTTCAAGCCCACTGTCCACAATCCCAAAGGACCCAAACCCCTTCCCGTTCACTCCCACTGTACACAATCCCAATGGACCCAAACCCCTTCCCGTTCACTCCCACTGTACACAATCCCAATGGACCCAAACCCCTTCCCGTTCACTCCCACTGTGCACAATCCCAATGGACCCAAAACCCTTCCCGTTCACTCCCACTGTACACAATCCCAATGGACCCAAACCCCTTCCCATTCACTCCCACTGTCCACAATCCCAATGGGCCCAAACCGCTTCCTGTTCACTCCCACTGTACACAATCCCAATGGACCCAAACCCCTTCCCCTTCACTCCCACTGTTCACAATCGGAATGGACCCTAACCCCTCCCCATTCACCCCCACTGTCCACAATCGGAATGGACCGTAACCCCTCCCCATTCACACCAACTGTACAGATTCCCAAAAGACCGAAAGCCTTTCCCATTCATTCCCAGTGTCCACGATACCAATGGACCCAAACCCCTTCCCATTTACTCTCACTGTACACAATCCCAATGGACCCAAACCCGTTCCCCTTCACTCCCACTGTTCACAATCGGAATGGACCGTAACCCCTCCCCATTGACCCCCACTGTCCACAATCGGAATGGACCGTACCCCTCCCCATTTACACCAAATGTACAGATTCCCAAAGGACCGAAAGCCTTTCCCATTCATTCCCAGTGTCCACGATACCAATGGACCCAAACCCCTTCCCATTTACTCTCAATGTACACAAGCGCAATCGGCCCAAACCCCTTCCCTTTCACTCCCACGGTCCTTTATCCCAGTGGACGCAAACACCTTCCCTTTCACTCCCACTGTCCACAATCCCAATGTTTCCAAACGCCTTCCCGTTCACTCCCACTGTACACAATCCCAATGGACCCAAACCCCTTCCCGTTCACTCCCACCGTCCACAATCCCAATGGACCCAAACCCCTTCCCGTTCACTCCCACTGCCAACATCCCAATGGACCCAAACCCCTTCCCGTTCACTCCCACTGTCCACAATCCCAATGGACCCAAACCCCTTCCCGTTCACTCCCACTGCACACAATCCCAATGGATCCAAACCCCTTACCGTTCACTCCCACTGCACACAATACCATGGACCTGAAAAGCTTCACGTTCACTCCCACTGTACACAATCCCAAAGGATCCAAACCCCATCCCGTTCACTCCCACTGTCCACAATCCAAATCGACCCAAACCCCTTCCCATTCATTCCCACTGTCCACAATCCAAATGGACGCAAACCCATTCCCGTTCACTCCCACTGTACACAATCCCAATGGACACAAAACCCTTCCCGTTCACTCCCACTGGACACAATCCCAATGGACCCAAACCCCTTCCCGTTCACTCCCACTGTCCACAATCCCAATGGACCCAAACCCCTTCCCATTCACGCCCACTGTCCACAATCCCAATGGACCCAAACCCCTTCCCATTTCCTCCCACTGTCCGCAATCCCAATGGACCCAAACATCTTCCAATTCACTTGCACTGTACACAATCCTAATGGACCAAAACCCCTTCCCGTTCACTCCAACTGCCCACAATCCCCATGGAATCAAGCCCCTTCCCATTCACTCCCATGGTACACAATCCCAATGGACCCAAACCCCTTCCCGTTCACTCCAACTGTACACAATCCCAACGGACAGAAACCGCTTCCCGTTCACTCCCACTGTCCACAAGCCCAATGGACCCAAACCCCTTCCCGTTCACTCCCACTGCACACAATCCCAATGGACCCAATCCCCTTACCGTTCACTCCCACTGCACACAATCCCAATGGAATCAAGCCCCTTACCATTCACTCCCATGGTACACAATCCCAATGGACCCAAACCCCTTCCCGTTCACTCCAACTGTACACAATCACAACGGACAGAAACCGCTTCCCGTTCACTCCCACTGTACACAATCCCAATGGACACAAACCCCTTCCCGTTCACTCCCACTGTACACAATCCCAATGGACCCAAACCCCTTCCCGTTCACTCCCACTGTACACAATCCCAATGGACCCAAACCCCTTCCCGTTCACTCCCACTGTACACAATCCCAATGAACCAAAACCCCTTGACGTTCACGCCCACTGTACACAATCCCAATGGACACAAACCCCTTCCCGTTCACTCCCATGTTACGCTTTCCGAATGGAAACAAACCACTTCCTGTTCACTCCCACTGCGCACAATCCCAATGGTCCCAAACCCCTTCCCGTTCACTCCCACTGTAAACAATCCCAGTGCACCCAAAAATCTTCACATTCACTCCCGCTGACCACAATCCCAATGGATCCAAACACCTTCCCGTTGATCACTCTGTACACAATCCCAATGGACCCAATCCCTTTCCAGTTCACTCCCACTGTAACAATTCCAATGGAATCAAAACCCTTCTCGTTCACGCCCACTGTCCACAATCCCAAAGGAACCAAAACCCTTCCCCTTCACTCCCACTGTACACAATCCCAATGGACCCAAACCCTTTCCCGTTCACTCCCATTGTACACAATCCCAAAGGACCCAAACCCCTTCCCGTTCACTCCCACTGTCCACAATCCCAATGGACCCAAACCCCTTCCCGTTCACTCCCACTGTCCACAATCCCAATGGAACCAAACCCCTTCCCGTTCACTCCCACTGTCCACAATCCCAAAGGACCCAAGCCCCTTCACTGCACTCCCATGGTACACAATCCCAATGGACCCAAACCCCTTCCCGTTCACCCCAACTGTACACAATCCCAATGGACAGAAACCTATTCCCGTTCACTCCCACTGTCCACAATCCCAATGGACCCAAACCCCTTCCTGTTCACTCCCACTGTCCACAATCCCAATGGACCCAAACCCCTTCCCGTTCACTCCCACTGTCCACAATCCCAATGAACCCAAACCCCTTCCCGTTCACTCCCACTGTCCACAATCCCAATGGACCCAAACCGCTTCCTGTTCACTCCCACTGTACACAATCCCAATGGACCCAAACCCCTTCCCCTTCACTCCCACTGTTCACAATCGGAATGGACCGTAACCCCTACCCATTCACCCCCACTGTCCACAATCGGAATGGACCGTAACCCCTCCCCATTCACACCAACTGTACAGATTCCCAAAGGACTGAAAGCCTTTCCCATTCATTCCCAGTGTCCACGATACCAATGGACCCAAACCCCTTCCCATTTGCTCTCACTGTACACAATCCCAATGGACCCAAACCCCTTCCCCTTCACTCCCACTGTTCACAATCGGAAAGTACCGTAACCCCTCCCCATTCACCCCCACTGTCCACAATCGGAATGGACCAGAACCCCTCCCCATTCACACCAAATGTACAGATTCCCAAAGGACCGAAAGCCTTTCCCATTCATTCCCGGTGTCCACGATACCAATGGACCCAAACCACTTCCGATTTACTCTCACTGTACACAAGCGCAATCGGCCCAAACCCCTTCCCGTTCATTCCCACGGTCCTTTATCACAGTGAACGCAAACCCCTTCCCTTTCACTCCCACTGTCCACAATCCCAATGTTTCCAAACGCCTTCCCGTTCACTCCCACTGTAAACAATCCCAAAGGACCCAAACCCCTTCCCGTTCACTCCCACCGTCCACAATCCCAATGGAACCAAACCCCTTCCCGTTCACTCCCACTGTCCACAATCCCAATGGACCCAAACCCCTTCCCGTTCACTCCCACTGTACACAATCACAATGCACCCAAACCCCTTCCCGTTCACTCCCACTGTCCACAAGCCCAATGGACCCAAACCCCTTCCCGTTCACTCCCACTGTACACAATCCCAATGTACCCAATCCACTTACCGTTCACTCCCACTGCACACAATACCATGGACCTGAAAAGCTTCACGTTCACTCCTACTGTACACAATCCCAAAGGATCCGAACCCCATCCCGTTCGCTCCCAGTGTCCACAATCCAAATCAACCCAAACCCCTTCCCGTTCACTCCCACTGTACACAATCCCAATGGACCCAAACCCCTTCCCGTTCACTCCCACTGTACACAATCTCAATGGACCCAAACCCCTTCCCGTTCACTCCCTGTACACAATCCAAATGGACCCAAAACCCTTCCCGTTCACTCCCACTGCACACAATCCCAATGGACCCAAACCCCTTCCCGTTCACTCCCACTGTAAACAATCCCAATGGACCCAAACCCCTTCCCATTCACGCCCACTGTCCACAATCCCAATGGACCCAAACCCCTTCCCATTCACGCCCACTGTCCGAAATCCCAATGGACCCAAACATCTTCCAATTCACTCGCACTGTACACAATCCTAATGGACCAAAACCCCTTCCCGTTCACTCCAACTGTCCACAATCCCAATGGAATCAAGCCCCTTCCCATTCACTCCCATGGTACACAATCCCAATGGACCCAAACCCCTTCCCGTTCACTCCAACTGTACACAATGCCAACGGACAGAAACCGCTTCCCGTTCACTCCCACTGTACACAATCCCAATGGACACAAACCCCTTCCCGTTCACTCCCACTGTACACAATCCCAATGGAACCAAACCCCTTCCCGTTCACTCCCACTGTCCACAATCCCAAAGGACCCAAGCCCCTTCACTGCACTCCCATGGTACACAATCCCAATGGACCCAAATCCCTTCCCGTTAACCCCAACTGTACACAATCCCAATGGACAGAAACCTATTCCCGTTCACTCCCACTGTCCACAATCCCAATGGACCCAAACCCCTTCCCGTTCAAACCCACTGTCCACAAACCCAATGGACCCAAAACCCTTCCCGTTCTCTCCCACTGTCCACAATCCCAATGGACCCAAACCGCTTCCTGTTCACTCCCACTGTACACAATCCCAATGGACCCAAACCCCTTCCCCTTCACTCCCACTGTTCACAATCGGAATGGACCCAAACCCCTTCCTGTTCTCTCCCACTGTCCACAATCCCAATGGACCCAAACCGCTTCCTGTTCACTCCCACTGTACACAATCCCAATGGACCCAAAACCCTTCCCCTTCACTCACACTGTTCACAATCGGAATGGACCGTAACCCCTCCCCATTCACCCCCACTGTCCACAATCGGAATGGACCTTAACCCCTCCCCATTCACACCAACTGTACAGATTCCCAAAGGACCGAAAGCCTTTCCCATTCATTCCCAGTGTCCATGATACCAATGGACCCAAACCCCTTCCCATTTACTCTCACTGTACACAATCCCAATGGACCCAATCCCCTTCCCCTTCACTCCCACTGTTCACAATGGGAATGGACCGTAACCCCTCCCCATTCACCCCCACTGTCCACAATCGGAATGGACCGTAACCCCTCCCCATTTACACCAAATGTACAGATTCCCAAAGGACCGAAAGCCTTTCCCATTCATTCCCAGTGTCCACGATACCAATGGACCCAAACCCCTTCCCATTTACTCTCAATGTACACAAGCGCAATCGGCCCAAACCCCTTCCCTTTCAATCCCACGGTCCTTTATCCCAGTGGACGCAAACCACTTCCCTTTCACTCCCACTGTCCACAATCCCAATGTGTCCAAACGCCTTCCCGTTCACTCCCACTGTACACAATCCCAATGGACCCAAACCCCTCCCGTTCACTCCCACCGTCCACAATCCCAATGGACCCAAACCCCTTCCCGTTCACTCCCACTGTCCACAATCCCAATGGACCCAATCCCCTTCCCGTTCACTCCCACTGTCCACAATCCCAATGGACACAAACCCCTTCCCGTTCACTCCCACTGCACACAATCCCAATGGATCCAAACCCCTTACCGTTCACTCCCACTGCACACAATACCATGGACCTGAAAAGCTTCACGTTCACTCCCACTGTACACAATCCCAAAGGATCCGAACCCCATCCCGTTCACTCCCACTGTCCACAATCCAAATCGACCCAAACCCCTTACCATTCATTCCCACTGTCCACAATCTCAATGGACCCAAACCGCTTCCAGTTCACATCCCACTGTACAAAATCCCAATGGACCAAAACCCCTTCCCATTCACTCCCACTGTCCACAATCCCAATGGACCCAAGCCCCTTCCCTGCACTCCCATGGTACACAATCCCAATGGACCCAAACCCCTTCCCGTTCACCCCAACTGTACACAATCGCAATGGACAGAAACCTATTCCCGTTCACTCCCACTGCCCACAATCCCAATGGACCCAAACCCCTTCCCGTTCAACCCCACTGTCCACAATCCCAACGGACCCAAAACCCTTCCCGTTCACTCCCACTGTCCACAATCCCAACGGACCCAAACCCCTTCCCGTTCACTCCCACTGTACACAATCCCAATGGACCCAAACCCCTTCCCGCTCTCTCACACTGGACAGAATCCCAATGGACACAAACACCTTCCCATTCATTCCCACTGTCAACAATCCCAATGGACCCAAACGTCTTCCAATTCACTCGCACTGTACACAATCCTAATGGACCAAAACCCCTTCCCATTCACTCCCACTGTCCACAATCCCAATGGACCAAAGCCCCTTCCCATTCACTCCCATGGTACACAATCCCAATGGACCCAAACCCCTTCCCGTTCACTCCAACCGTACACAATCCCAATGGACAGAAAACCCTTGCCGTTCATTCCCACTGTCCACAATCCTAATGGACACAAACACCTTTCCGTTCAGTCCCACTGTACACAATCCCAATGGACCCAAACACCTTCCCGTTCACTCCCACTGTCCACAATCCAAATGGACCCAAACCGCTTCCAGTTCACATCCCACTGTACACAATCCCAATGGACCAAAACCCCTTCCCATTCACTCCCACTGTCCACAATCCCAATGGTCCCAAGCCCCTTCCCTGTACTCCCATGGTACACAATCCCAATGGACCCAAACCCCTTCCCGTTCACTCCAACTGTACACAATCCCAATGGAGAGAAACCTATTCCCGTTCACTCCCACTGTCCACAATCCCAATGGACCCAAAACCCTTCCCGTTCTCTCCCACTGTCCACAATCCCAACGGACCCAAACCCCTTCCCGTTCACTCCCACTGTCCATAATCCCAATGGTCCCAAACCCCTTCCCGCTCTCTCACACTGGACAGAATCCCAATGGACCCAAACCCCTTCCCGTTCACTCCCACTGTCCATAATCCCAATGGTCCCAAACCCCTTCCCGCTCTCTCACACTGTCCACAATCCCAATGGACCCAAACACCTTCCCATTCATTCCCACTGTCCACAATCCCAATGGACCCAAACCGCTTCCAATTCACATCCCACTGTACACAATCCCAATGGACCAAAACCCCTTCCCATTCACTCCCACTGTCCACAATCCCAATGGACCAAAGCCCCTTCCCATTCACTCCCATGGTACACAATCCCAATGGACCCAAAACCCTTCCCGTTCACTCCCACTGTACACAATCCCAATGGACCCAAACCCCTTCCCATTCACTCCCACTGTCCACAATCCCAATGGACCCAAACCGCTTCCTGTTCACTCCCACTGTACACAATCCCAATGGACCCAAACCCCTTCCCCTTCACTCCCACTGTTCACAATCGGAATGGACCCTAACCCCTCCCCATTCACCCCCACTGTCCACAATCGGAATGGACCGTAACCCCTCCCCATTCACACCAACTGTACAGATTCCCAAAGGACCGAAAGCCTTTCCCATTCATTCCCAGTGTCCACGATACCAATGGACCCAAACCCCTTCCCATTTACTCTCACTGTACACAATCCCAATGGACCCAAACCCGTTCCCCTTCACTCCCACTGTTCACAATCCGAATGGACCGTAACCCCTCCCCATTGACCCCCACTGTCCACAATCGGAATGGACCGTAACCCCTCCCCATTTACACCAAATGTACAGATTCCCAAAGGACCGAAAGCCTTTCCCATTCATTCCCAGTGTCCACGATACCAATGGACCCAAACCCCTTCCCATTTACTCTCAATGTACACAAGCGCAATCGGCCCAAACCCCTTCCCTTTCACTCCCACGGTCCTTTATCCCAGTGGACGCAAACACCTTCCCTTTCACTCCCACTGTCCACAATCCCAATGTTTCCAAACGCCTTCCCGTTCACTCCCACTGTACACAATCCCAATGGACCCAAACCCCTTCCCGTTCACTCCCACCATCCACAATCCCAATGGACCCAAACCCCTTCCCGTTCACTCCCACTGCCAACATCCCAATGGACCCAAACCCCTTCCCGTTCACTCCCACTGTCCACAATCCCAATGGACCCAAACCCCTTCCCGTTCACTGCCACTGCACACAATCCCAATGGATCCAAACCCCTTACCGTTCACTCCCACTGCACACAATACCATGGACCTGAAAAGCTTCACGTTCACTCCCACTGTACACAATCCCAAAGGATCCAAACCCCATCCCGTTCACTCCCACTGTCCACAATCCAAATCGACCCAAACCCCTTCCCATTCATTCCCACTGTCCACAATCCAAATGGACGCAAACCCCTTCCCGTTCACTCCCACTGTACACAATCCCAATGGACACAAAACCCTTCCCGTTCACTCCCACTGGACACAATCCCAATGGACCCAAACCCCTTCCCGTTCACTCCCACTGTCCACAATCCCAATGGACCCAAACCCCTTCCCATTCACGCCCACTGTCCACAATCCCAATGGACCCAAACCCCTTCCCATTTCCTCCCACTGTCCGCAATCCCAATGGACCCAAACATCTTCCAATTCACTTGCACTGTACACAATCCTAATGGACCAAAACCCCTTCCCGTTCACTCCAACTGCCCACAATCCCAATGGAATCAAGCCCCTTCCCATTCACTCCCATGGTACACAATCCCAATGGACCCAAACCCCTTCCCGTTCACTCCAACTGTACACAATCCCAACGGACAGAAACCGCTTCCCGTTCACTCCCACTGTCCACAAGCCCAATGGACCCAAACCCCTTCCCGTTCACTCCCACTGCACACAATCCCAATGGACCCAATCCCCTTACCGTTCACTCCCACTGCACACAATCCCAATGGAATCAAGCCCCTTACCATTCACTCCCATGGTACACAATCCCAATGGACCCAAACCCCTTCCCGTTCACTCCAACTGTACACAATCCCAACGGACAGAAACCGCTTCCCGTTCACTCCCACTGTACACAATCCCAATGGACACAAACCCCTTCCCGTTCACTCCCACTGTACACAATCCCAATGGACCCAAACCCCTTCCCGTTCACTCCCACTGTACACAATCCCAATGGACCCAAACCCCTTCCCGTTCACTCCCACTGTACACAATCCCAATGAACCAAAACCCCTTGACGTTCACGCCCACTGTACACAATCCCAATGGACACAAACCCCTTCCCGTTCACTCCCATGTTACGCTTTCCGAATGGAAACAAACCACTTCCTGTTCACTCCCACTGCGCACAATCCCAATGGTCCCAAACCCCTTCCCGTTCACTCCCACTGTAAACAATCCCAGTGCACCCAAAAATCTTCACATTCACTCCCACTGACCACAATCCCAATGGATCCAAACACCTTCCCGTTGATCACTCTGTACACAATCCCAATGGACCCAATCCCTTTCCAGTTCACTCCCACTGTAACAATTCCAATGGAATCAAAACCCTTCTCGTTCACGGCCACTGTCCACAATCCCAAAGGACCCAAACCCCGTCCCCTTCACTCCCACTGTACACAATCCCAATGGACCCAAACCCTTTCCCGTTCACTCCCACTGTACACAATCCCAAAGGACCCAAACCCCTTCCCGTTCACTCCCACTGTCCACAATCCCAATGGACCCAAACCCCTTCCCGTTCACTCCCACTGTCCACAATCCCAATGGAACCAAACCCCTTCGCGTTCACTCCCACTGTCCACAATCCCAAAGGACCCAAGCCCCTTCACTGCACTCCCATGGTACACAATCCCAATGGACCCAAACCCCTTCCCGTTCACCCCAACTGTACACAATCCCAATGGACAGAAACCTATTCCCGTTCACTCCCACTGTCCACAATCCCAATGGACCCAAACCCCTTCCTGTTCACTCCCACTGTCCACAATCCCAATGGACCCAAACCCCTTCCCGTTCACTCCCACTGTCCACAATCCCAATGAACCCAAACCCCTTCCCGTTCACTCCCACTGTCCACAATCCCAATGGACCCAAACCGCTTCCTGTTCACTCCCACTGTACACAATCCCAAAGGACCCAAACCCCTTCCCCTTCACGCCCACTGTTCACAATCGGAATGGACCGTAACCCCTACCCATTCACCCCCACTGTCCACAATCGGAATGGACCGTAACCCCTCCCCATTCACACCAACTGTACAGATTCCCAAAGGACTGAAAGCCTTTCCCATTCATTCCCAGTGTCCACGATACCAATGGACCCAAACCCCTTCCCATTTGCTCTCACTGTACACAATCCCAATGGACCCCAACCCCTTCCCCTTCACTCCCACTGTTCACAATCGGAAAGTACCGTAACCCCTCCCCATTCACCCCCACTGTCCACAATCGGAATGGACCAGAACCCCTCCCCATTCACACCAAATGTACAGATTCCCAAAGGACCGAAAGCCTTTCCCATTCATTCCCGGTGTCCACGATACCAATGGACCCAAACCACTTCCGATTTACTCTCACTGTACACAAGCGCAATCGACCCAAACCCCTTCCCGTTCACTCCCACCGTCCACAATCCCAATGGAACCAAACCCCTTCCCGTTCACTCCCACTGTCCACAATCCCAATGTACCCAAACCCCTTCCCGTTCACTCCCACTGTACACAATCACAATGCACCCAAACCCCTTCCCGTTCACTCCCACTGTCCACAAGCCCAATGGACCCAAACCCCTTCCCGTTCACTCCCACTGTACACAATCCCAATGTACCCAATCCCCTTACCGTTCACTCCCACTGCACACAATACCATGGACCTGAAAAGCTTCACGTTCACTCCCACTGTACACAATCCCAAAGGATCCGAACCCCATCCCGTTCGCTCCCAGTGTCCACAATCCAAATCAACCCAAACCCCTTCCCGTTCACTCCCACTGTACACTATCCAAATGGACCCAAAACCCTTCCCGTTCACTCCCACTGCACACAATCCCAATGGACCCAAACCCCTTCCCGTTCACTCCCACTGTAAACAATCCCAATGGACCCAAACCCCTTCCCATTCACGCCCACTGTCCACAATCCCAATGGATCCAAACCCCTTCCCATTTCCTCCCACTGTCCGAAATCCCAATGGACCCAAACATCTTCCAATTCACTCGCACTGTACACAATCCTAATGGACCAAAACCCCTTCCCGTTCACTCCAACTGTCCACAATCCCAATGGAATCAAGCCCCTTCCCATTCACTCCCATGGTACACAATCCCAATGGACCCAAACCCCTTCCCGTTCACTCCAACTGTACGCAATGCCAACGGACAGAAACCGCTTCCCGTTCACTCCCACTGTACACAATCCCAATGGACACAAACCCCTTCCCGTTCACTCCCACTGTACACAATCCCAATGGAACCAAACCCCTTCCCGTTCACTCCCACTGTCCACAATCCCAAAGGACCCAAGCCCCTTCACTGCACTCCCATGGTACACAATCCCAATGGACCCAAATCCCTTCCCGTTCACCCCAACTGTACACAATCCCAATGGACAGAAACCTATTCCCATTCACTCCCACTGTCCACAATCCCAATGGACCCAAACCCCTTCCCGTTCAAACCCACTGTCCACAAACCCAATGGACCCAAAACCCTTCCCGTTCTCTCCCACTGTCCACAATCCCAATGGACCCATACCGCTTCCTGTTCACTCCCACTGTACACAATCCCAATGGACCCAAACCCCTTCCCCTTCACTCCCACTGTTCACAATCGGAATGGACCCAAACCCCTTCCTGTTCTCTCCCACTGTCCACAATCCCAATGGACCCAAACCGCTTCCTGTTCACTCCCACTGTACACAATCCCAATGGACCCAAACCCCTTCCCCTTCACTCCCACTGTTCACAATCGGAATGGACCGTAACCCCTCCCCATTCACCCCCACTGTCCACAATCGGAATGGACCTTAACCCCTCCCCATTCACACCAACTGTACAGATTCCCAAAGGACCGAAAGCCTTTCCCATTCATTCCCAGTGTCCATGATACCAATGGACCCAAACCCCTTCCCATTTACTCTCACTGTACACAATCCCAATGGACCCAATCCCCTTCCCCTTCACTCCCACTGTTCACAATCGGAATGGACCGTAACCCCTCCCCATTCACCCCCACTGTCCACAATCGGAATGGACCGTAACCCCTCCCCATTTACACCAAATGTACAGATTCCCAAAGGACCGAAAGCCTTTCCCATTCATTCCCAGTGTCCACGATACCAATGGACCCAAACCCCTTCCCATTTACTCTCAATGTACACAAGCGCAATCGGCCCAAACCCCTTCCCTTTCAATCCCACGGTCCTTTATCCCAGTGGATGCAAACCACTTCCCTTTCACTCCCACTGTCCACAATCCCAATGTGTCCAAACGCCTTCCCGTTCACTCCCACTGTACACAATCCCAATGGACCCAAACCCCTTCCCGTTCACTCCCACCGTCCACAATCCCAATGGACCCAAACCCCTTCCCGTTCACTCCCACTGTCCACAATCCCAATGGACCCAATCCCCTTCCCGTTCACTCCCACTGTCCACAATCCCAATGGACACAAACCCCTTCCCGTTCACTCCCACTGCACACAATCCCAATGGATCCAAACCCCTTACCGTTCACTCCCACTGCACACAATACCATGGACCTGAAAAGCTTCACGTTCACTCCCACTGTACACAATCCCAAAGGATCCGAACCCCATCCCGTTCACTCCCACTGTCCACAATCCAAATCGACCCAAACCCCTTCCCATTCATTCCCACTGTCCACAATCTCAATGGACCCAAACCGCTTCCAGTTCACATCCCACTGTACACAATCCCAATGGACCAAAACCCCTTCCCATTCACTCCCACTGTCCACAATCCCAATGGACCCAAGCCCCTTCCCTGCACTCCCATGGTACACAATCCCAATGGACCCAAACCCCTTCCCGTTCACCCCAACTGTACACAATCGCAATCGACAGAAACCTATTCCCGTTCACTCCCACTGTCCACAATCCCAATGGACCCAAACCCCTTCCCGTTCAACCCCACTGTCCACAATCCCAACGGACCCAAAACCCTTCCCGTTCTCTCCCACTGTCCACAATCCCAACGGACCCAAACCCCTTCCCGTTCACTCCCACTGTACACAATCCCAATGGACCCAAACCCCTTCCCGCTCTCTCACACTGGACAGAATCCCAATGGACACAAACACCTTCCCATTCATTCCCACTGTCCACAATCCCAATGGACCCAAACGTCTTCCAATTCACTCGCACTGTACACAATCCTAATGGACCAAAACCCCTTCCCATTCACTCCCACTGTCCACAATCCCAATGGACCAAAGCCCCTTCCCATTCACTCCCATGGTACACAATCCCAATGGACCCAAAACCCTTCCCGTTCACTCCCACTGTACACAATCCCAATGGACCCAAACCCCTTCCCATTCACTCCCACTGTCCACAATCCCAATGGACCCAAACCGCTTCATGTTCACTCCCACTGTACACAATCCCAATGGACCCAAACCCCTTCCCCTTCACTCCCACTGTTCACAATCGGAATGGACCCTAACCCCTCCCCATTCACCCCCACTGTCCACAATCGGAATGGACCGTAACCCCTCCCCATTCACACCAAATGTACAGATTCCCAAAGGACCGAAAGCCTTTCCCATTCATTCCCAGTGTCCACGATACCAATGGACCCAAACCCCTTCCCATTTACTCTCACTGTACACAATCCCAATGGACCCAAACCCGTTCCCCTTCACTCCCACTGTTCACAATCCGAATGGACCGTAACCCCTCCCCATTGACCCCCACTGTCCACAATCGGAATGGACCGTAACCCCTCCCCATTTACACCAAATGTACAGATTCCCAAAGGACCGAAAGCCTTTCCCATTCATTCCCAGTGTCCACGATACCAATGGACCCAAACCCCTTCCCATTTACTCTCAATGTACACAAGCGCAATCGGCCCAAACCCCTTCCCTTTCACTCCCACGGTCCTTTATCCCAGTGGACGCAAACACCTTCCCTTTCACTCCCACTGTCCACAATCCCAATGTTTCCAAACGCCTTCCCGTTCACTCCCACTGTACACAATCCCAATGGACCCAAACCCCTTCCCGTTCACTCCCACCGTCCACAATCCCAATGGACCCAAACCCCTTCCCGTTCACTCCCACTGCCAACATCCCAATGGACCCAAACCCCTTCCCGTTCACTCCCACTGTCCACAATCCCAATGGACCCAAACCCCTTCCCGTTCACTCCCACTGCACACAATCCCAATGGATCCAAACCCCTTACCGTTCACTCCCACTGCACACAATACCATGGACCTGAAAAGCTTCACGTTCACTCCCACTGTACACAATCCCAATGGACCCAAACCCCTTCCCGTTCACTCCAACTGTACACAATGCCAACGGACAGAAACCGCTTCCCGTTCACTCCCACTGTACACAATCCCAATGGACACAAACCCCTTCCCGTTCACTCCCACTGTACACAATCCAAATGGAACCAAACCCCTTCCCGTTCACTCCCACTGTCCACAATCCCAAAGGACCCAAGCCACTTCACTGCACTCCCATGGTACACAATCCCAATGGACCCAAATCCCTTCCCGTTCACCCCAACTGTACACAATCCCAATGGACAGAAACCTATTCCCGTTCACTCCCACTATCCACAATCCCAATGGACCCAAACCCCTTCCCGTTCAAACCCACTGTCCACAAACCCAATGGACCCAAAACCCTTCCCGTTCTCTCCCACTGTCCACAATCCCAATGGACCCAAACCGCTTCCTGTTCACTCCCACTGTACACAATCCCAATGGACCCAAACCCCTTCCCCTTCACTCCCACTGTTCACAATCGGAATGGACCCAAACCCCTTCCTGTTCTCTCCCACTGTCCACAATCCCAATGGACCCAAACCGCTTCCTGTTCACTCCCACTGTACACAATCCCAATGGACCCAAACCCCTTCCCCTTCACTCCCACTGTTCACAATCGGAATGGACCGTAACCCCTCCCCATTCACCCCCACTGTCCACAATCGGAATGGACCTTAACCCCTCCCCATTCACACCAACTGTACAGATTCCCAAAGGACCGAAAGCCTTTCCCATTCATTCCCAGTGTCCATGATACCAATGGACCCAAACCCCTTCCCATTTACTCTCACTGTACACAATCCCAATGGACCCAATCCCCTTCCCCTTCACTCCCACTGTTCACAATCGGAATGGACTGTAACCCCTCCCCATTCACCCCCACTGTCCACAATCGGAATGGACCGTAACCCCTCCCCATTTACACCAAATGTACAGATTCCCAAAGGACCGAAAGCCTTTCCCATTCATTCCCAGTGTCCACGATACCAATGGACCCAAACCCCTTCCCATTTACTCTCAATG
Organism: Isurus oxyrinchus; assembly: GCA_026770705.1. Lineage (NCBI taxonomy): Eukaryota > Metazoa > Chordata > Chondrichthyes > Lamniformes > Lamnidae > Isurus > Isurus oxyrinchus. Next base: position 53,593 of record JANJGN010001433.1, on the reverse strand, counting down.
TACACAAGCGCAATCGGCCCAAACCCCTTCCCTTTCAATCCCACGGTCCTTTATCCCAGTGGACGCAAACCACTTCCCTTTCACTCCCACTGTCCACAATCCCAATGTGTCCAAACGCCTTCCCGTTCACTCCCACTGTACACAATCCCAATGGACCCAAACCCCTTCCCGTTCACTCCCACCGTCCACAATCCCAATGGAACCAAACCCCTTCCCGTTCACTCCCACTGTCCACAATCCCAATGGACCCAATCACCTTCCCGTTCACTCCCACTGTCCACAATCCCAATGGACACAAACCCCTTCCCGTTCACTCCCACTGCACACAATCCCAATGGATCCAAACCCCTTACCGTTCACTCCCACTGCACACAATACCATGGACCTGAAAAGCTTCACGTTCACTCCCACTGTACACAATCCCAAAGGATCCGAACCCCATCCCGTTCACTCCCACTGTCCACAATCCAAATCGACCCAAACCCCTTCCCATTCATTCCCACTGTCCACAATCTCAATGGACCCAAACCGCTTCCAGTTCACATCCCACTGTACACAATCCCAATGGACCAAAACCCCTTCCCATTCACTCCCACTGTCCACAATCCCAATGGACCCAAACCCCTTCCCGTTCACCCCAACTGTACACAATCGCAATCGACAGAAACCTATTCCCGTTCACTCCCACTGTCCACAATCCCAATGGACCCAAACCCCTTCCCGTTCAACCCCACTGTCCACAATCCCAACGGACCCAAAACCCTTCCCGTTCTCTCCCACTGTCCACAATCCCAACGGACCCAAACCCCTTCCCGTTCACTCCCACTGTACACAATCCCAATGGACCCAAACCCCTTCCCGCTCTCTCACACTGGACAGAATCCCAATGGACACAAACACCTTCCCATTCATTCCCACTGTCCACAATCCCAATGGACCCAAACGTCTTCCAATTCACTCGCACTGTACACAATCCTAATGGACCAAAACCCCTTCCCATTCACTCCCACTGTCCACAATCCCAATGGACCAAAGCCCCTTCCCATTCACTCCCATGGTACACAATCCCAATGGACCCAAACCCCTTCCCGTTCACTCCAACCGTACACAATCCCAATGGACAGAAAACCCTTGCCGTTCATTCCCACTGACCACAATGCTAATGGACACAAACACCTTTCCGTTCAGTCCCACTGTACACAATCCCAATGGACCCAAACACCTTCCCGTTCACTCCCACTGTCCACAATCCAAATGGACCCAAACCGCTTCCAGTTCACATCCCACTGTACACAATCCCAATGGACCAAAACCCCTTCCCATTCACTCCCACTGTCCACAATCCCAATGGACCCAAGCCCCTTCCCTGTACTCCCATGGTACACAATCCCAATGGACCCAAACCCCTTCCCGTTCACTCCAACTGTACACAATCCCAATGGACAGAAACCTATTCCCGTTCACTCCCACTGTCCACAATCCCAATGGACCCAAAACCCTTCCCGTTCTCTCCCACTGTCCACAATCCCAACGGACCCAAACCCCTTCCCGTTCACTCCCACTGTCCATAATCCCAATGGTCCCAAACCCCTTCCCGCTCTCTCACACTGGACAGAATCCCAATGGACCCAAACCCCTTCCCGTTCACTCCCACTGTCCATAATCCCAATGGTCCCAAACCCCTTCCCGCTCTCTCACACTGTCCACAATCCCAATGGACCCAAACACCTTCCCATTCATTCCCACTGTCCACAATCCCAATGGACCCAAACCGCTTCCAACTCACATCCCACTGTACACAATCCCAATGGACCAAAACCCCTTCCCATTCACTCCCACTGTCCACAATCCCAATGGACCAAAGCCCCTTCCCATTCACTCCCATGGTACACAATCCCAATGGACCCAAAACCCTTCCCGTTCACTCCAACCGTACACAATCCCAATGGACAGAAAACCCTTCCCGTTCACTCCCACTGTCCACAATCCCAATGGACCCAACCCCTTCCCGTTCAACCCCACTGTCCACAATCCCAATGGACCCAAACCCCTTCCCATTCTCTCCAACTGTCCACAATCCCAACGGACCCAAACACCTTTCCGTTCACTCCCACTGTACACAATCCCAATGGACCCAAACACCTTCCCGTTCACTCCCACTGTACACAATCCCAATGGACCCAAACCCCTTCCCGTTCACTCCCACTGTACACAATCCCAATGAACCAAAACCCCTTGAAGTTCACGCCCACTGTACATAATCCCAATGGACACAAACCCCTTCCCGTTCACTCCCATGGTACGCATTCCGAATGGAAACAAACCCCTTCCTGTTCACTCCCCCTGCGCACAATCCCAATGGTCCCAAACGCCTTCCCGTTCACTCCCACTGTACACAATCACAGTGCACCCAAAAACCTTCACATTCACTCCCACTGTCCACAATCCCAATGGATACAAACCCCTTCGCGTTCATCACTCTGTACACAATCCCAATGAACCCAATCCCTTTCCAGTTCACTCCCACTGTAACAATTCCAATGGAATCAAAACCCTTCTCGGTCACGCCCACTGTCCACAATCCCAATGGACCCAAACCCCTTCCCGTTCACTCCCACTGTCCACAATCCCAATGGACCCTAAACCCTTCCCGTTCACTCCCACTGTCCACAATCCCAATGGACCCAAACCACTTCCTCTTCACTCCCACTGTACACAATCCCAATGGACCCAAACGTCTTCCCCTTCACTCCCACTGTTCACAATCGGAATGGACCGTAACCCCTCCCCATTCACCCCCACTGTCCACAATCGGAATGGACCGTACCCCTCCCCATTCACCCCCACTGTCCACAATCGGAATGGACCGTAACCCCTCCCCATTCACACCAACTGTACAGATTCCCAAAGGACCGAAAGCCTTTCCCATTCATTCCCAGTGTCCACGATACCAATGGACCCAAACCGCTTCCCATTTACTCTCACTGTACACAATCCCAATGGGCCCAAACCCCTTCCACTTCACTCCCACTGTTGACAATCGGAAAGTACCGTAACCCCTCCCCATTCACCCCCACTGTCAACAATCGGAATGGACCATAACCCCTCCCCATTCACACCAAATGTGCAGATTCCCAAAGGACCGAAAGCCTTTCCCATTCATTCCCAGTGTCCACGATACCAATGGACCCAAACACCTTCCCATTTACTCTCACTGTACACAAGCGCAATCGGCCCAAACCCCTTCGCGTTCACTCCCACGGTCCTTTATCCCAGTGGACGCAAACCCCTTCCCTTTCACTCCCACTGTCCACAATCCCAATGTTTCCAAACGCCTTCCCGTTCACTCCCACTGTGCACAATCCCAAAGGACCCAAACCCCTTCCCGTTCACTCCCACTGTCCACAATCCCAATGGACCCAAACCCCTTCCCATTCACTCCCATGGTACACAATCCCAATGGACCCAAACCCCTTCCCGTTCACTCCAACTGTACACAATCCCAACGGACAGAAACCGCTTCCCGTTCACTCCCACTGTACACAATCCCAATGGACACAAACCCCTTCCCGTTCACTCCCACTGTACACAATCCCAATGGACCCAAACCCCTTCCCGTTCACTCCCACTGTACACAATCCCAATGAACCAAAACCCCTTGACGTTCACGCCCACTGTACACAATCCCAATGGACACAAACCCCTTCCCGTTCACTCCCATGGTACGCTTTCCGAATGGAAACAAACCACTTCCTGTTCACTCCCACTGCGCACAATCCCAATGGTCCCAAACCCCTTCCCGTTCACTCCCACTGTAAACAATCCCAGTGCACCCAAAAACCTTCACATTCACTCCCACTGACCACAATCCCAATGGATCCAAACCCCTTCACGTTCATCACTCTGTACACAATCCCAATGGACCCAATCCCTTTCCAGTTCACTCCCACTGTAACAATTCCAATGGAATCAAAACCCTTCCCGTTCACGCCCACTGTCCACAATCCCAAAGGTTCCAAACCCCTTCCCCTTCACTCCCACTGTACACAAGCCCAATGGACACAAACCCCTTCCCGTTCACTCCCACTGTACACAATCCCAATGGACCCAAACCCCTTCCCGTTCACTCCCACTGTACACAATCCCAATGGACCCAAACCCCTTCCCGTTCACTCCCACTGTACACAATCCCAATGGACCCAAACCCCTTCCCGTTCACTCCCACCGTCCACAATCCCAAAGGACCCAAACCCCTTCCCGTTCACTCCCAATGTACACAATCCCAATGGACCCAAACCCCTTCCTATTCACTCCCACTGTCCACAATCCCAATGGACCCAAACCCCTTCCCGTTCACTCCCACCATCCACAATCCCAATGGACCCAAACCCCTTCCCGTTCACTCCCACTGTCCACAATCCCAAAGGACCCAAACCCCTTCCCGTTCACTCCCACTGTACACAATCCCAATGGACCCAAAACCCTTCCCGTTCACTCCCACTGTACACAATCCCAATGGACCCAAACCCCTTCCCGTTCACTCCCACTGTCCACAATCCCAAAGGACCCAAACCCCTTCCCATTCACTCCCACTGTCCACAATCCCAATGGACCCAAACCCCTTCCCATTTCCTCCCTCTGTCCGCAATCCCAATGGACCCAAACGTCTTCCAATACACTCGCACCGTACACAATCCTAATGGACCAAAACCCCTTCCCGTTCACTCCAACTGTCCACAATCCCAATGGAATCAAGCCCCTTCCCATTCACTCCCATGGTACACAATCCCAATGGACCCAAACCCCTTCCCGTTCACTCCAACTGTACACAATCCCAACGGACAGAAACCGCTTCCCGTTCACTCCCACTGTACACAATCCCAATGGACACAAACCCCTTCCCGTTCACTCCCACTGTACACAATCCCAATGGACCCAAAACCCTTCCCGTTCACTCCCACTGTACACAATCCCAATGGACCCAAACCCCTTCCCATTCACTCCCACTGTCCACAATCCCAATGGACCCAAACCGCTTACTGTTCACTCTCACTGTACACAATCCCAATGGACCCAAACCCCTTCCCGTTCACTCCCACTGTTCACAATCGGAATGGACCGTAACCCCTCCCCATTCACCCCCACTGTCCACAATCGGAATGGACCATAACCCCTCCCCATTCACACCAACTGTACAGATTCCCAAAGGACCGAAAGCCTTTCCCATTCATTCCCAGTGTCCACGATACCAATGGACCCAAACCCCTTCCCATTTACTCTCACTGTACACAATCCCAAAGGACCCATCCCCTTCCCCTTCACACCCACTGTTCACAATCGGAATGGACCGTAACCCCTCCCCATTCACCCCCACTGTCCACAATCGGAATGGACCGTAACCCCTCCCCATTTACACCAAATGTACAGATTCACAAAGGACCGAAAGCCTTTCCCATTCATTCCCAGTGTCCACGATACCAATGGACCCAAACCCCTTCCCATTTACTCTCAATGTACACAAGCGCAATCGGCCCAAACCCCTTCCCTTTCACTCCGAAGGTCCTTTATCCCAGTGGACGCAAACCCCTTCCCGTTCACTCCCACTGTACACAATCCCAATGGACCCAAACCCCTTCCCGTTCACTCCCACCGTCCACAATCCCAATGGACCCAAACCCCTTCCCGTTCACTCCCACTGTCCACAATCCCAATGGACCCAAACTCCTTCCCGTTCACTCCCACTGTCCACAATCCCAATGGACCCAAACCCCTTCCCGTTCACTCCCACTGCACACAATCCCAATGGACCCAAACCCCTTCCCGTTCACTCCAACCGTACACAATCCCAATGGACAGAAAACCCTTCCCGTTCACTCCCACTGTCCACAATCCCAATGGACCCAACCCCTTCCCGTTCAACCCCACTGTCCACAATCCCAATGGACCCAAACCCCTTCCCGTTCTCTCCCACTGTCCACAATCCCAACAGACCCAAACACGTTTCCGTTCACTCCCACTGTACACAATCCCAATGGACCCAAACACCTTCCCGTTCACTCCCACTGTACGCAATCCCAATGGACCCAAACCCCTTCCCGTTCACTCCCACTGTACACAATCCCAATGAACCAAAACCCCTTGACGTTCACGCCCACTGTACATAGTCCCAATGGACCCAAACACCTTCCCGTTCACTCCCATGGTACGCATTCCGAATGGAAACAAACCCCTTCCTGTTCACTCCCCCTGCGCACAATCCCAATGGTCCCAAACGCCTTCCCCTTCACTCCCACTGTACACAATCACAGTGCACCCAAAAACCTTCACATTCACTCCCACTGTCCACAATTCCAATGGAATCAAAACCCTTCTCGGTCACGCCCACTGTCCACAATCCCAATGGACCCAAACGTCTTCCCGTTCACTCCCACTGTCCACAATCCCAATGGAACCAAACCGCTTCCTCTTCACTCCCACTGTACACAATCCCAATGGACCCAAACCCCTTCCCCTTCAATCCCACTGTTCACAATCGGAATGGACCGTAACCCCTCCCCATTCACCCCCACTGTCAACAATCGGAATGGACCATAACCCCTCCCCATTCACACCAAATGTATAGATTCCCAAAGGACCGAAAGCCTTTCCCATTCATTCCCAGTGTCCACGATACCAATGGACCCAAACACCTTCCCATTTATTCTCACTGTACACAAGCGCAATCGGCCCAAACCCCTTCGCGTTCACTCCCACGGTCCTTTATCCCAGTGGACGCAAACCCCTTCCCTTTCACTCCCACTGTCCACAATCCAAATGTTTCCAAACGCCTTCCCGTTCACTCCCACTGTACACAATCCCAAAGGACCCAAACCCCTTCCCGTTCACTCCCACCATCCACAATCCCAATGGACCCAAACCCCTTCCCGTTCACTCCCACTGTCCACAATCCCAATGCACCCAAACCCCTTCCCGTTCACTCCCACTGTCCACAAGCCCAATGGACCCAAACCCCTTCCCGTTCACACCCACTGCACACAATCCCAATGGACCCAATCCCCTTACCGTTCACTCCCACTGCACACAATCCCAATGGAATCAAGCCCCTTCCCATTCACTCCCATGGTACACAATCCCAATGGACCCAAACCCCTTCCCGTTCACTCCAACTGTACACAATCCCAACGGACAGAAACCGCTTCCCGTTCACTCCCACTGTACACAATCCCAATGGACACAAACCCCTTCCCGTTCACTCCCACTGTACACAATCCCAATGGACCCAAACCCCTTCCCGTTCACTCCCACTGTACACAATCCCAATGAACCAAAACCCCTTGACGTTCACGCCCACTGTACACAATCCCAATGGACACAAAGCCCTTCCCGTTCACTCCCATGGTACGCTTTCCGAATGGAAACAAACCACTTCCTGTTCACTCCCACTGCGCATATTCCCAATGGTCCCAAACCCCTTCCCGTTCACTCCCACTGTAAACAATCCCAGTGCACCCAAAAACCTTCACATTCACTCCCACTGACCACAATCCCAATGGATCCAAACCCCTTCCCGTTCATGACTCTGTACACAATCCCAATGGACCCAGTCCCTTTCCAGTTCACTCCCACTGTAACAATTCCAATGGAATCAAAACCCTTCTCGTTCACGCCCACTGTCCACAATCCCAAAGGACCCAAACCCCTTCCACTTCACTCCCACTGTACCCAATCGCAATGGACCCAAAACCCTTCCCGTTCACTCCCACTGGACACAATCCCAATGGACCCAAACCCCTTCCCGTTCACTCCCACTGTAAACAATCCCAGTGCACCCAAAAACCTTCACATTCACTCCCACTGACCACAATCCCAATGGATCCAAACCCCTTCACGTTCATCACTCTGTACACAATCCCAATGGACCCAATCCCTTTCCAGTTCACTCCCACTGTAACAATTCCAATGGAATCAAAACCCTTCCCGTTCACGCCCACTGTCCACAATCCCAAAGGTTCCAAACCCCTTCCCCTTCACTCCCACTGTACACAAGCCCAATGGACACAAACCCCTTCCCGTTCACTCCCACTGTACACAATCCCAATGGACCCAAACCCCTTCCCGTTCACTCCCACTGTACACAATCCCAATGGACCCAAACCCCTTCCCGTTCACTCCCACTGTACACAATCCCAATGGACCCAAACCCCTTCCCGTTCACTCCCACCGTCCACAATCCCAAAGGACCCAAACCCCTTCCCGTTCACTCCCAATGTACACAATCCCAATGGACCCAAACCCCTTCCTATTCACTCCCACTGTCCACAATCCCAATGGACCCAAACCCCTTCCCGTTCACTCCCACCATCCACAATCCCAATGGACCCAAACCCCTTCCCGTTCACTCCCACTGTCCACAATCCCAAAGGACCCAAACCCCTTCCCGTTCACTCCCACTGTACACAATCCCAATGGACCCAAAACCCTTCCCGTTCACTCCCACTGTACACAATCCCAATGGACCCAAACCCCTTCCCGTTCACTCCCACTGTCCACAATCCCAAAGGACCCAAACCCCTTCCCATTCACTCCCACTGTCCACAATCCCAATGGACCCAAACCCCTTCCCATTTCCTCCCTCTGTCCGCAATCCCAATGGACCCAAACGTCTTCCAATACACTCGCACCGTACACAATCCTAATGGACCAAAACCCCTTCCCGTTCACTCCAACTGTCCACAATCCCAATGGAATCAAGCCCCTTCCCATTCACTCCCATGGTACACAATCCCAATGGACCCAAACCCCTTCCCGTTCACTCCAACTGTACACAATCCCAACGGACAGAAACCGCTTCCCGTTCACTCCCACTGTACACAATCCCAATGGACACAAACCCCTTCCCGTTCACTCCCACTGTACACAATCCCAATGGACCCAAAACCCTTCCCGTTCACTCCCACTGTACACAATCCCAATGGACCCAAACCCCTTCCCATTCACTCCCACTGTCCACAATCCCAATGGACCCAAACCGCTTACTGTTCACTCTCACTGTACACAATCCCAATGGACCCAAACCCCTTCCCGTTCACTCCCACTGTTCACAATCGGAATGGACCGTAACCCCTCCCCATTCACCCCCACTGTCCACAATCGGAATGGACCATAACCCCTCCCCATTCACACCAACTGTACAGATTCCCAAAGGACCGAAAGCCTTTCCCATTCATTCCCAGTGTCCACGATACCAATGGACCCAAACCCCTTCCCATTTACTCTCACTGTACACAATCCCAAAGGACCCATCCCCTTCCCCTTCACTCCCACTGTTCACAATCGGAATGGACCGTAACCCCTCCTCATTCACCCCCACTGTCCACAATCGGAATGGACCGTAACCCCTCCCCATTTACACCAAATGTACAGATTCACAAAGGACCGAAAGCCTTTCCCATTCATTCCCAGTGTCCACGATACCAATGGACCCAAACCCCTTCCCATTTACTCTCAATGTACACAAGCGCAATCGGCCCAAACCCCTTCCCTTTCACTCCGAAGGTCCTTTATCCCAGTGGACGCAAACCCCTTCCCGTTCACTCCCACTGTACACAATCCCAATGGACCCAAACCCCTTCCCGTTCACTCCCACCGTCCACAATCCCAATGGACCCAAACCCCTTCCCGTTCACTCCCACTGTCCACAATCCCAATGGACCCAAACTCCTTCCCGTTCACTCCCACTGTCCACAATCCCAATGGACCCAAACCCCTTCCCGTTCACTCCCACTGCACACAATCCCAATGGACCCAAACCCCTTCCCGTTCACTCCAACCGTACACAATCCCAATGGACAGAAAACCCTTCCCGTTCACTCCCACTGTCCACAATCCCAATGGACCCAACCCCTTCCCGTTCAACCCCACTGTCCACAATCCCAATGGACCCAAACCCCTTCCCGTTCTCTCCCACTGTCCACAATCCCAACAGACCCAAACACGTTTCCGTTCACTCCCACTGTACACAATCCCAATGGACCCAAACACCTTCCCGTTCACTCCCACTGTACGCAATCCCAATGGACCCAAACCCCTTCCCGTTCACTCCCACTGTACACAATCCCAATGAACCAAAACCCCTTGACGTTCACGCCCACTGTACATAGTCCCAATGGACCCAAACACCTTCCCGTTCACTCCCATGGTACGCATTCCGAATGGAAACAAACCCCTTCCTGTTCACTCCCCCTGCGCACAATCCCAATGGTCCCAAACGCCTTCCCCTTCACTCCCACTGTACACAATCACAGTGCACCCAAAAACCTTCACATTCACTCCCACTGTCCACAATTCCAATGGAATCAAAACCCTTCTCGGTCACGCCCACTGTCCACAATCCCAATGGACCCAAACGTCTTCCCGTTCACTCCCACTGCCCACAATCCCAATGGACCCAAACCGCTTCCTCTTCACTCCCACTGTACACAATCCCAATGGACCCAAACCCCTTCCCCTTCACTCCCACTGTTCACAATCGGAATGGACCGTAACCCCTCCCCATTCACCCCCACTGTCAACAATCGGAATGGACCATAACCCCTCCCCATTCACACCAAATGTATAGATTCCCAAAGGACCGAAAGCCTTTCCCATTCATTCCCAGTGTCCACGATACCAATGGACCCAAACACCTTCCCATTTATTCTCACTGTACACAAGCGCAATCGGCCCAAACCCCTTCGCGTTCACTCCCACGGTCCTTTATCCCAGTGGACGCAAACCCCTTCCCTTTCACTCCCACTGTCCACAATCCAAATGTTTCCAAACGCCTTCCCGTTCACTCCCACTGTACACAATCCCAAAGGACCCAAACCCCTTCCCGTTCACTCCCACCATCCACAATCCCAATGGACCCAAACCCCTTCCCGTTCACTCCCACTGTCCACAATCCCAATGCACCCAAACCCCTTCCCGTTCACTCCCACTGTCCACAAGCCCAATGGACCCAAACCCCTTCCCGTTCACACCCACTGCACACAATCCCAATGGACCCAATCCCCTTACCGTTCACTCCCACTGCACACAATCCCAATGGAATCAAGCCCCTTCCCATTCACTCCCATGGTACACAATCCCAATGGACCCAAACCCCTTCCCGTTCACTCCAACTGTACACAATCCCAACGGACAGAAACCGCTTCCCGTTCACTCCCACTGTACACAATCCCAATGGACACAAACCCCTTCCCGTTCACTCCCACTGTACACAATCCCAATGGACCCAAACCCCTTCCCGTTCACTCCCACTGTACACAATCCCAATGAACCAAAACCCCTTGACGTTCACGCCCACTGTACACAATCCCAATGGACACAAAGCCCTTCCCGTTCACTCCCATGGTACGCTTTCCGAATGGAAACAAACCACTTCCTGTTCACTCCCACTGCGCATATTCCCAATGGTCCCAAACCCCTTCCCGTTCACTCCCACTGTAAACAATCCCAGTGCACCCAAAAACCTTCACATTCACTCCCACTGACCACAATCCCAATGGATCCAAACCCCTTCCCGTTCATGACTCTGTACACAATCCCAATGGACCCAGTCCCTTTCCAGTTCACTCCCACTGTAACAATTCCAATGGAATCAAAACCCTTCTCGTTCACGCCCACTGTCCACAATCCCAAAGGACCCAAACCCCTTCCACTTCACTCCCACTGTACCCAATCGCAATGGACCCAAAACCCTTCCCGTTCACTCCCACTGGACACAATCCCAATGGACCCAAACCCCTTCCCGTTCACTCCCACTGTCCACAATCCCAATGGACCCAAACCCCTTCCCATTCACTCCCACTGTCCACAATCCCAATGGACCCAAACCCCTTCCCATTTCCTCCCACTGTCCGCAATCCCAATGGACCCAAACGTCTTCCAATTCACTCGCACTGTACACACTCCTAATGGACCAAAACCCCTTCCCGTTCACTCCAACTGTCCACAATCCCAATGGAATCAAGCCCCTTCCCATTCACTCCCATGGTACACAATCCCAATGGACCCAAACCCCTTCCCGTTCACTCCAACTGTACACAATCCCAACGGACAGAAACCGCTTCCCGTTCACTCCTACTGTACACAATCCCAATAGACACAAAACCCTTCCCGTTCACTCCCACTGTACACAATCCCAATGGACCCAAAACCCTTCTTGTTCACTCCCACTGTACACAATCCCAATGGACCCAAACCCCTTCCCATTCACTCCCACTGTCCACAATCCCAATGGACCCAAACCCCTTCCCGTTCACTCCCACTGTTCACAATCGGAATGGACCGTAACCCCTCCCCATTCACCCCCACTGTCCACAATCGGAATGGACAATAACCCCTCCCCATTCACACCAACTGTACAGATTCCCAAAGGACCGAAAGCCTTTCCCATTCATTCCCAGTGTCCACGATACCAATGGACCCAAACCCCTTCCCATTTACTCTCACTGTACACAATCCCAAAGGACCCAAACCCCTTCCCCTTCACTCCCACTGTTCACAATCGGAATGGACCGTAACCCCTCCCCATTCACCCCCACTGTCCACAATCGGAATGGACCGTAACCCCTCCCCATTTACACCAAATGTACAGATTCCCAAAGGACCGAAAGCCTTTCCCATTCATTCCCAGTGTCCACGATACCAATGGACCCAAACCCCTTCCCATTTACTCTCAATGTACACAAGCGCAATCGGCCCAAACCCCTTCCCTTTCACTCCCACGGTCCTTTATCCCAGTGGACGCAAACCACTTCCCTTTCACTCCCACTGTCCACAATCCGAATGTTTCCAAACGCCTTCCCGTTCACTCCCACTGTACACAATCCCAATGGACCCAAACCCCTTCCCGTTCACTCCCACCGTCCACAATCCCAATGGACCCAAACCCCTTCCCGTTCACTTCCACTGTCCACAATCCCAATGGACCCAAACCCCTTCCCGTTCACTCCCACTGTCCACAATCCCAATGGACCCAAACCCCTTCCCGTTCACTCCCACTGCACACAATCCCAATGGATCCAAACCCCTTACCGTTCACTCCCACTGCACTCAATACCATGGACCTGAAAAGCTTCACGTTCACTCCCACTGTACACAATCCCAAAGGATCCGAACCCCATCCCGTTCACTCCCACTGTCCACAATCCAAATCGAACCAAACCCCTTCCCATTCATTCCCACTGTCCACAATCTCAATGGCCCCAAACCGCTTCCAGTTCACATCCCACTGTACACAATCCCAATGGACCAAAACCCCTTCCCATTCACTCCCACAGTCCACAATCCCAATGGACCCAAGCCCCTTTCCTGCACTCCCATGGTACACAATCCCAATGGAACCAAACCCCTTCCCGTTCAACCCCACTGTCCACAATCCCAATGGACCCAAAACCCTTCCCGTTCTCTCCCACTGTCCACAATCCCAACGGACCCAAACCCCTTCCCGTTCACTCCCACTGTACACAATCCCAATGGACCCAAACCCCTTCCCGCTCTCTCACACCGGACAGAATCCCAATGGACACAAACACCTTCCCATTCATTCCCACTGTCCACAATCCCAATGGACCCAAACCGCTTCCAATTCACATCCCACTGTACACAATCCCAAAGGACCAAAACCCCTTCCCATTCACTCCCACTGTCCACAATCCCAAAGGAACAAAGCCCCTTCCCATTCACTCCCATGGTACACAATCCCAATGGACCCAAACCCCTTCCCGTTCACTCCAACCGTACACAATCCCAAAGGACAGAAACCCCTTCCCGTTCATTCCCACTGTCCACAATCCTAATGGACCCAAACACCTTTCCGTTCACTCCCACTGTACACAATCCCAATGGACCCAAACACCTTCCCGTTCACTCCCACTGTCCACAATCACAATGGACCCAATCCCCTTCCCGTTCACTCCCACTGTACACAATCCCAATGGACCAAAACCCCTTCCCATTCATTCCCACTGTCCACAATCCCAATGGACCCAAGCCCCTTCCCTGCACTCCCATGGTAAACAATCCCAATGGACCCAAACCCCTTCCCGTTCACTCCAACTGTACACAATCCCAATGGACAGAAACCTGTTCCCGTTCACTTCCACTGTCCACAATCCCAGTGTACCCAGAACCCTTCCCGTTCAACCCCACTGTCCACAATCGGAATGGACCGTAACCCCTCCCCATTCACACCAAATGTACAGATTCCCAAAGGACCGAAAGCATTTCCCATTCATTCCCAGTGTCCACAATACCAATGGACACAAATCCCTTCCCATTTACTCTCACTGTACACAAGCGCAATCGGCCCAAACCCCTTCCCGTTCACTCCCACGGTCCTTTATCCCAGTGGACGCAAACCCCATCCCTTTCACTCCCACTGTCCACAATCCCAATGTTTCCAAACGCCTTCCCGTTCACTCCCACTGTACACAATCCCAATGGACCCAAACCCCTTCCCGTTCACTCCCATCGTCCACAATCCCCATGGACCCAAACCCCTTCCCGTTCACTCCCACTGTCCACAGTCCCAATGGATCCAAACCCCTTTCCGTTCACTCCCACTGCACACAATCGCAATGGACCCAAACCCCTTCCCGTTCACTCCCACTGCACACAATACCATGGACCTGAAAAGCTTCGCGTTCACTCCCACTGCACACAATCCCAAAGGATCCGAAACCCATCCCGTTCACTCCTACTGTCCACAATCCAAATCGACACAAACCGCTTCCAGTTCACATCCCACTGTACACAATCCCAATGGACCAAAACCCCTTCCCATTCACTCCCACTGTCCACAATCACAATGGACCCAAGCCCCTTCCCTGCACTCCCATGGTACACAATCCCAATGGACCCAAACCCCTTCCCGTTCACTCCAACTGTACACAATCACAATGGACAGAAACCTATTCCCGTTCACTCCCACTGTCCACAATCCCAGTGGACCCAAACCCCTTCCCGTTCAACCCCACTGTCCACTATCCCAATGGACCCAAAACCCTTCCCGTTCTCTCCCACTGTCCACAATCCCAACGGACCCAAACCCCTTCCCGTTCACTCCCACTGTCCATAATCCCAATGGTCCCAAACCCCTTCCCGCTCTCTCACACTGGACAGAATCCCAATGGACCCAAACACCTTCCCATTCATTCCCATTGTCCACAATCCCACTGAACCCAAACCGCTTCCAATTCACATCCCACTGTACACAATTCCAATGGACCAAAACCCCTTCCCATTCACTCCCACTGTTAACAATCCCAATGGACCCAAGCCCCTTCCCTTTCACTCCCATGGTACACAATCCCAATGGACCCAAACCCCTTCCCGTTCACTCCAACCGTACACAATCCCAATGGACAGAAAACCCTTCCCGTTCACTCCCACTGTCCACAATCCCAATGGACCCAAACCCCTTCCCGTTCAACCCCACTGTCCACAATCCCAATGGACCCAAACCCCTTCCCGTTCTCTCCCACTGTCCACAATCCCAACGGACCCAAACACCTTTCTGTTCACTCCCACTGTACACAATCCCAATGGACCCAAACACCTTCCCGTTCACTCCAACTGTACACAATCCCAATGGACCCAAACCCCTTCCCGTTCACTCCCACTGTACACAATCCCAATGAACCAAAACCCCTTGACGTTCACGCCCACTGTCCAAAATCCCAAAGGACTCAAACCCCTTCCCCTTCACTCCCACTGTACACAATCCCAATGGACCCAAAACACTTCCGGTTCACTCCCACTGTACACAATCCTAATGGACCCAAACCCCTTCCCGTTCACTCCCACTGTCCACAATCCCAATGGACCCAAAACACTTCCGGTTCACTCCCACTGTCCACAATCCCAATGGACCCAAATCACTTCCCGTTCACTCCCACTGTCCACAATCCCAATGGACCCAAAACACTTCCGGTTCACTCCCACTGTACACAATCCCAATGGACCCAAACCCCTTCCCGTTCACTCCCACTGTCCACAATCCCAATGGACCCAAAACCCTTCCCGTTCACTCCCACTGTACACAATCCCAATGGACCCAAACCCCTTCCCATTTACTCCCACTGTCCACAATCCCAATGGACCCAAACCGCTTCCGGTTCACTCTCACTGTACACAATCCCAATGGACCCATCCCCTTCCCGTTCACTCCCACTGTTCACAATCGGAATGGACCGTAACCCCTCCCCATTCACCCCCACTGTCCACAATCGAAATGGACCGTAACCCCTCCCCATTCACACCAACTGTACAGATTCCCAAAGGACCGAAAGCCTTTCCCATTCATTCCCAGTGTCCACGATACCAATGGACCCAAACCCCTTCCCATTTACTCTCACTGTACACAATCCCAATGGACCCAAACCCCTTCCCCTTCACTCCTACTGTTCACAATCGGAATGGACCGTAACCCCTCCCCATTCACCCCCACTGTCCACAATCGGAATGGACCGAAACCCCTCCACATTTACACCAAATGTACAGATTCCCAAAGGACCGAAAGCCTTTCCCATTCATTCCCAGTGTCCACGATACCAATGGACCCAAACCCCTTCCCATTTAGTCTCAATGTACACAAGCGCAATCGGCCCAAACCCCTTCCCTTTCACTCCCACGGTCCTTTATCCCAGTGGACGCAAACCCCTTCCCTTTCACTCCCACTGTCCACAATCCCAATGTTTCCAAACGCCTTCCCGTTCACTCCCACTGTACACAATCCCAATGGACCCAAACCCCTTCCCGTTCACTCCCACCGTCCACAATCCCAATGGACCCAAACCCCTTCCCGTTCACTCCCACTGTCCACAGTCCTAATGGAACCAAACCCCTTCCCGTTCACTCCCACTGTCCACAATCCCAATGGACCCAAACCCCTTCCCGTTCACTCCCACTGCACACAATCCCAAAGGATCCAAACCCCTTACCGTTCACTCCCACTGCACACAATACCATGGACCTGAAAAGCTTCACGTTCACTCCCACTGTACACAATCCCAAAGGATATGAACCCCATCCCGTTCACTCCCACTGTCCACAATCCAAATCGACCCAAACCCCTTCCCATTCATTCCCACTGTCCACAATCTCAATGGACCCAAACCGCTTCCAGTTCACATCCCACTTTACACAATCCCAATGGACCAAAACCCCTTCCCATTCACTCCCACTGTCCACAATCCCAATGGACTCAAGCCCCTTCCCTGCACTCCCATGGTACACAATCCCAATGGACCCAAACCCCTTCCCGTTCACCCCAACTGTACACAATCCGAATGGACAGAAACCTATTCCCGTTCACTCCCACTGTCCACAATCCCAATGGTCCCAAACCCCGTCCCGTTCAACCCCACTGTCCACAATCCCAATGGACCCAAAACCCCTTCCCGTTCTCTCCCACTGTCCACAATCCCAACGGACCCAAACCCCCTTCCCGTTCACTCCCACTGTACACAATCCCAATGGACCCAAACCCCTTCCCGCTCTCTCACACTGGACAGAATCCCAATGGACACAAACACCTTCTCATTCATTCCCACTGTCCACAATCCCAATGGATCCAAACCGCTTCCAATTCACATCCCACTGTACACAATCCCAATGGACCAAAACCCCTTCCCATTCACTCCCACTGTCGACAATCCCAATGGAACCAAGCCCCTTCCCATTCACTCCCAAGGTACACAATCCCAATGGACCCAAACCCCTTCCCGTTCACTCCAACCGTACACAATCCCAATGGACAGAAAACCCTTCCTGTTCATTCCCACTGTCCACAATCCTAATGGACCCAAACACCTTTCCGTTCACTCCCACTGTACACAATCCCAATGGACCCAAAAACCTCCCCGTTCACTCCCACTGTCCACAATCACAATGGACCCAATCCCCTTCCCGTTCACTCCCACTGTACACAATCCCAATGGACCGAAATCCCTTCCCATTCACTCCCACTGTCCACAATCCCAATGGACCCAAGCCCCTTCCCTGCACTCCCATGGTACACAATCCCAATGGACCCAAACCCCTTCCTGTTCACTCCAACTGTACACAATCCCAATGGACAGAAACCTATTCCCGTTCACGCCCACTGTCCACAATCCCAATGGACCCAAACCCCTTCCCGTTCAACCCCACTGTCCACAATCCCAATGGACCCAAACCCCTTCCCGTTCTCTCCCACTGTCCACAATCCCAACGGACCCAAACACCTTTCCGTTCACTCCCACTGTACACAATCCCAATGGACCCAAACCCCTTCCCGTTCACTCCCACTGTACACAATCCCAATGAACCAAAACCCCTTGACGTTCACGCCCACTGTACATAATACCAATTGACCCAAACCCCTTCCCGTTCACTCCCATGGTACGCATTCCGAATGGAAACAAACCCCTTCCTGTTCACTCCCCCTGCGCACAATCCCAATGGTCCCAAATGCCTTCCCGTTCACTCCCACTGTACACAATCCCAGTGCACCCAAAAACCTTCACATTCACTCCCACTGTCCACAATCCCAATGGATACAAACCCTTTCCAGTTCACTCCCACTGTAACAATTCCAATGGAATCAAAACCCTTCTCGTTCACGCCCACTGTCCACAATCCCAAAGGACTCAAACCCCTTCCCCTTCACTCCCACTGTACACAATCCCAATGGACCCAAAACACTTCCGGTTCACTCCCACTGTACACAATCCCAATGGTCCCAAACCCCTTCCCGTTCACTCCCACTGTCCACAATCCCAATGGACCCAAAACCCTTCCCGTTCACTCCCACTGTACACAATCCCAATGGACCCAAACCCCTTCCCATTCACTCCCACTCTCCACAATCCCAATGGACCCAAACCCCTTCCCATTCACTCCCACTGTCCACAATCCCAATGGACCCAAACCGCTTCCTGTTCACTCCCACTGTGCACAATCCCAATGGACCCAAAACCCTTCCCCTTCACTCACACTGTTCACAATCGGAATGGACCGTAACCCCTCCCCATTCACCCCCACTGTCCACAATCGGAATGGACCGTAACCCCTCCCCATTCACACCAACTGTACAGATTCCCAAAGGACCGAAAGCCTTTCCCATTCATTCCCAGTGTCGACGATACCAATGGACCCAAACCCCTTCCCATTTACTCTCACTGTACACAATCCCAATGGACCCAAACCCCTTCCCCTTCACTCCCACTGTTCACAATCGGAATGGACCGTAACCCCTCCCCATTCACCCCCACTGTCCACAATCGGAATGGACCGTAACCCCTCCCCATTCACACCAAATGTACAGATTCCCAAAGGACCGAAAGCCTTTCCCATTCATTCCCAGTGTCCACGATACCAATGGACCCAAACCCCTTCCCATTTACTCTCACTGTACACAAGCGCAATCGGCCCAAACCCCTTCCCTTTCACTCCCACGGTCCTTTATCCCAGTGGACGCAAACCCCTTCCCTTTCACTCCCACTGTCCACAATCCCAATGTTTCCAAACGCCTTCCCGTTCACTCCCACTGTACACAATCCCAATAGACCCAAACCCCTTCCCGTTCACTCCCACCGTCCACAATCCCAATGGATCCAAACCCCTTACCGTTCACACCCACTGCACACAATACCATGGAGCTGAAAAGCTTCACGTTCACTCCCACTGTACACAATCCCAAAGGATCATAAACCCCATCCCGTTCACTCCCACTGTCCACAATCCAAATCGACCCAAACCCCTTCCCATTCATTCCCACTGTCCAGAATCCCAATGGACCCAAACGCTTCCAGTTCACATCCCGCTGTACACAAACCCAATGGACCAAAACCCCTTTCCATTCACTCCCACTGTCCACAATCCCAATGGACCCAAGCACCTTCCCTGCACTCCCATGGTACACAATCCCAATGGACCCAAACCCCTTCCCGTTCCCCCCAACTGTACACAATCCCAATGGACAGAAACCTATTCCCGTTCACTCCCACTGTCCACAATCCCATCGGACCCAAACCCCTTCCCGTTCACTCCCACTGTACACAATCCCAATGGACCCAAACCCCTTCCCGCTCTCTCACACTGGACAGAATCCCAATGGATCCAAACACCTTCCCATTCTTTCCCACTGTCCACAATCCCAGTGGACCCAAACCGCTTCCAATTCACATCCCACTGTACACAATCCCAATGGACCAAAACCCCTTCCCATTCACTCCCACTGTCCACAATCCCAATGGACCCAAGCCCCTTCCCATTCACTCCCATGGTACACAATCCCAATGGACCCAAACCCCTTCCCTTTCACTCCAACAGTACACAATCCCAATGGACAGAAAACCCTTCCCGTTCACTCCCACTGTCCACAATCCCAATCGACCCAAACACCTTTCTGTTCACTCCCACTGTACACAATCCCAATGGACCCAAACACCTTCCCGTTCACTCCCACTGTCCACAATCACAATGGACCCAATCCCCTTCCCGTTCACTCCCACTGTACACAATCCCAAAGGACCAAAACCCCTTCCCGTTCATTCCCACTGTACACAATCCCAATGTACCCAAATCTCTTTCCATTCACTCCCACTGTCCACAATCCCAATGGCCCCAAAACCCTTCCCGTTCACTCCCACTGTACACAATCTCATCTGACACAAACTGCTTCCCGTTCACTCCAACTGTACACAATCCCACTGGAACCAAACCCCTTCCCATTCAATCCACCTGTACAAAATCCCAATGGACCCAAACCTCTTCCCGTTCACTCCTACTTTCCACAATCCAAATGGATCCAAAAGTCTTCCCGTTCAATCCCACTGTACACAATCCCAATGCACCCAAACCCCTTCCCATTCACTACCACTGTTCTCAATCGCAATTGAACCAAAAACCTTCCCGTTCACTCCCACTGTCCACAATCCCAATGGACCCAAACCCCTTCCCGTTCACTGCCACTGTACACAATCCCAATGGACCCAAACCCCTTCCTGTTCACTCCCACTGTACACAATCCCAAAGGAAACAAACCCCTTCCCGTTCAAATCCACGGTCCACAATCCCAACGGAACCAAAACCCTTCCCGTTCTCTCCCACTGTCCACAATCCCAACGGAACAAAACCCCTTCCCGTTCACTCCCACTGTACACAATCAAAATGAACCCGAACCCCCACCCCTTCACACCCACTGTCCACTATCCGAATGGACCGTAACCCCTCCCCGTTCATACCAACTGTACAGAATCCCAAAGGACCGAAAGCCTTTCCCATTCATTCCCAGTGTCCAAGATACCAATGGAACCAAACCCCTTCCCGTTTACTTCCACTGTACACAAGCCCAATGGGCCCTAACCCATTCCCGTTCACTCCCACTGTCCACAATCCCAATGGACCTGAAAAGCTTCGCGTTCGCTCCCATTGTACACGATTCCAAATGATCCGAACCCATTTCCATTCAATCCCACTGTCCACAATCCCAATGGACCCAAACTCCTTCCCACTCTCTCACACTGTCCACAATCCCAATGGACCCAAACCGCTTCCAGTTCACATCCCACTGTACACAATCCTAATGGACCAAAACCCCTTCCCATTCACTCCCACTGTCCACAATCCCAATGGACCCAAGCCCATTCCCTGCACTCCCATGGTACACAATCCCAATGGACCCAAACCCCTTCCCGTTCACTCCAACTGTACACAATCCCAATGGACAGAAACCTATTCCCGTTCACTCCCACTGTCCACAATCCCAATGGACCCAAACCCCTTCCCGTTCAACCCCACTGTCCACAATCCCAATGGACCCAAAACCCTTCCCGTTCTCTCCCACTGTCCACAATCCCAATGGACCCAAAACCCTTCCCGTTCACTCCCACTGTCCACAATCCCAATGGACCCAAACCCCTTCCCGCTCTCACACACTGGACAGAATCCCAATGGACCCAAACACCAACCCATTCATTCCCACTGTCCACAATCCCAATGGACCCAAACCGCTTCCAATTCACATCCCACTGTCCACAATCCCAATGGACCCAAACCCCTTCCCGTTCAACCCCACTGTCCACAATCCCAATGGACCCAAAACCCTTGCCGTTCTCTCCCACTGTCCACAATCCCAATGGACCCAAAACCCTTCCCGTTCACTCCCACTGTCCACAATCCCAATGGACCCAAACCCCTTCCCGCTCTCACACACTGGACAGAATCCCAATGGACCCAAACACCAACCCATTCATTCCCACTGTCCACAATCCCAATGGACCCAAACCGCTTCCAATTCACATCCCACTGTACACAATCCCAATGGACCAAAACCCCTTCCCATTCACTCCCACTGACCACAATCCCAATGGACCCAAGCCCCTTCCCATTCACTCCCATGGTACACAATCCCAATGGACCCAAACCCCTTCCCGTTCACTCCAACCGTACACAATCCCAATGGACCCAAACCCCTTCCCGTTCACTCCCACTGTCCACAATCCCAATCGACCCATACCCCTTCCCGTTCAACCCCACTGTCCACAATCCCAATGGACCCAAAACCCTTCCCGTTCTCTCCCACTGTCCACAATCACAATGGACCCAATCCCCTTCCCGTTCACTCCCACTGTACACAATCCCAATGGACCAAAACCCCTTCCCGTTCATTCCCACTGTACACAATCCCAATGGACCCAAATCCCTTTCCATTCACTCCCACTGTCCACAATCCCAATGGCCCCAAACCCCTTCCCATTCACTCCCACTGTCCACAATCCCAATGGCCCCAAAACCCTTCCCGTTCACTCCCACTGTACACAATCTCATCTGACACAAACTGCTTCCCGTTCACTCCAACAGTGCACAATCCCAGTGGAACCAAACCCCTTCCCATTCAATCCACCTGTACAAAATCCCAATGGACCTAAACCTCTTCCCGTTCACTCCTACTGTCCACAATCTGAATGGACCCAAAAGTCTTCCCGTTCAATCCCACTGTACACAATCCCAATGGACCCAAACCCCTTCCCGTTCACTCCCACTGTTCTCAATCGCAATGGACCCAAAAACCTTCCCGTTCACTCCCACTGTCCACAATCCCAATGGACCCAAACCCCTTCCCGTTCACTCCCACTGTACACAATCCCAATGGACCCAAACCCCTTCCCGTTCACTCCCACTGAACACAATCCCAAAGGACCCAAACCCCTTCCCGTTCAAATCCACGGTCCACAATCCCAACGGACCCAAAACCCTTCCCGTTCTCTCCCACTGTCCACAATCCCAATGGACCAAAACCCCTTCCCGTTCACTCCCACTGTACACAATCAAAATGATCCCGAACACCCACCCCTTCACACCCACTGTCCACAATCCGAATGGACCCAAAACCCTCCCCGTTCATACCAACTGTACAGAATCCCAAAGGACCGAAAGCCTTTCCCATTCATTCCCAGTGTCCAAGATACCAATGGAACCAAACCCCTTCCCGTTTACTTCCACTGTACACAAGCCCAATGGGCCCAAACCCATTCCCGTTCACTCCCACTGTCCACAATCCCAATGGACCTGAAAAGCTTCGCGTTCACTCCCACTGTACACGCTACCAAAGGATCCGAACCCCTTCCCATTCAATCCCACTGTCCACAATCCCAATGGACCCAAACTCCTTCCCACTCTCTCACACTGTACACAATCCCAATGGACCCAAGCCCATTCCCATTTACTCCCACTGTCCGGAATCCCAATGGATCCAAACAGCTTCCAATTCAGTCGCACTGTACTCAATCCTAATGGTCCAAAACCCCTTCCCGTTCACTCCAACTGTCCACAATCCCAATGGACTCAAGCCCCTTCCCATTCAGTCCCATGGTACACAATCCCAATGGACCCAAATCCCTTCCCGTTCACTCCAAATGTACACAATCCCAACGGACAGAAACCGCTTCCCGTTCACTCCCACTGTACACAATCCCAATGGACACAAAACCCTTCCCGTTCACTCCCACTGTACACAATCCCAATGGACCCAAACCCCTTCCCGTTCACTCCCACTGTACACAATCCCAATGAACCAAAACCCCTTGACTTTCACGCCCACTGTACATAATCCCAATGGACACAAACCCCTTCCCGTTCACTCCCATGGTACGCATTCCGAATGGAAACAGACCCCTTCCTGTTCACTCCCACTGCGCACAATCCCAATGGTCCCAAACGCCTTCCCGTTCACTTCCACTGTACACAATCCCAGTGCACCCAAAAACCTTCACATTCACTCCAACTGTACACAATCCCAACGGACAGAAACCGCTTCCCGTTCACTCCCACTGTACACAATCCCAATGGACCCAATCCCTTTCCAGTTCACTCCCACTGTAACAATTCCAATGGAATCAAAACCCTTCTCGTTCACGCCCACTGTCCACAATCCCAAAGGACTCAAACCCCTTCCCCTTCACTCCCACTGTACACAATCCCAATGGACCCAAACCCCTTCCCGTTCACTCCCACTGTTCACAATCCCAATATTCCAAAACCCCTTCCCATTCACTCCCAATGTACACAATCCCAACCGTCCCAAACTCCTAACCGTCCACTCCAACTGTACACAATCCCAGTGGACCCAATCCCCTTCCCATTCACTCCCACTGTACAAAATCCAAATGGACCCAAACCCTTTCTGGTTCGTTCCCACGGTACACAATCCCAATGGACCCAAACCCCTTCCCGTTCACTCCCACTGTACACAATCCCAATGGACCCAAACCCCTTCCCCTTCATTCCCACTGTCCACAATCGCAATGGACCCAAACAACTTCCCGTTCAATCCCACTGTAGAGAATCCCAATAGTCCTAAACCCCATCTCATTCACTCTCACTGTACACTATCACAAACGTCCCAAACCCCTTACTGTTCAGTCCCACTGTACACAATCCCAAAGGAGCCAAAACCCTTCCTGTTCACTCCCACTGTCCACAATCCCAATGGAACCAAAACCCTTCCCGTTCACTCCCACTGTCCACAATCCCAATGGAACCAAAATCCTTGCCATTCACTCCCACTGCGCACAATCCCAATGGACCCAAACACCTTCTGGTTCATTCCAACTGTACACAATCGCAATGGAGCCACACCCCTTCCCGTTCACTCCCACTGTACAAAATCCCAATGGACCCAAACCCCTTGTGGTTCACTCCCACTGTACACAATCCCAAAGGAGCCAAAACCCTTCCCATTCACTCCCACTGTACACAATCTCAAAGGACCCAAGCCTCTTCCCTTTCACTCCCAGTGTACACAATCCCAATCGTCCCAAAACCCTTCCCGTTCACTCCCACTGTACACAATCCCAATGGACACAAACCCCTTCCCGTTCACTCCCACTGTACACAATCCCAATGGAGCCAAACCCCTTCCCGTTCACTCCCACTGTACACAATCCCAATGGACCCAAAGCCCTTCCCGTTCACTCCCACTGTACACAATCTCAAAGGACCCAAGCTCCTTCACTTTCGCTCCCAGTGTACACAATCCCAATCGTCCCAAAATTCTTTCCTTTTGCTCCAACTGTAGACAATCCCAATGGACTTAATCCCCTTCTTGTTCACTCCCACTGTTCAAAGCCCAATAGTACCAAACCCCTTCCCATTCACTCCCACTGTACACAATCCCAATTGTCCCAAACCCCTTCCCCTTCAATCCCACTGTCCACAATCCCAATTCACCCAAACACCTTCCCGTTCACTCCTGCTGTACAGGATCCAAATAGTCCAAAACCCCTTCCCATTCACTCCCACTGTACACAATCCCAATGGATCCAAACCCTTCCCGTTCACACCCACAGTACACAATCCAAATTGTCCCATTCCCTCTCCCTTTCACTCCCACTGTAACATTCCCAATGGAAACAAACCCCGTCTTTTTCGCGCCCACTGTCCTCAATCCCAATGGAACCAAACCTCTTCCGGTTCATTCCCACTGTACACAATCCCAATGGAGCCAAACCCTTTCCCGTTCACTCCCACTGTACACAATCCCAATGGACCCAAACCCCTTCCCGTTCACTCCCACTGTAAACAATCCCATTGGAACCAAATCCCTTCCCATTCATTCCCACGGTACGCAATACCAATGGACCCAAATCCCTTCCCGTTCACTCCCACTGTATGCAATCCCAATTGTCCCAAACCCCTTACCATTCACTCCCATTGTGCACAATCCCAGTGGACACAAACCCCTTCAGGTTTATTCCCACTGTACACAATCCCAATGGAGCAAAATCCCCTTCTCATTCACTCCCTCTGTACAAAGTCCCAATAGACCCAAACCCCTTCCCATTCACTCCCACTGAACAGAATCCCAACTGTCCCAAACCCCTTTCCCTTCAATCCCACTGTCCACAATCCCAATCTACCCAAACCCCTTCCCGTACACTCCCAATGTCCGCAATTCCAATGGATCCAAAGACGTTCCCGTTCACACCCACTGGTCACAATCACAATGGAACCATTCCCTCTCCCGTTCACTCCCACTGAAACAAACCCAATGGAAAAAAAGCCCGTCCTGTTCACGCCCACTGTCCGCAATCCCAAAGGAATCAAACACTTTACATTCACTCCCATGGTAGACAATCCCAATGGATGCAAACACCTTCCTTTTCACTCCCACTGTACAGAATCCCAATCAAACCAAACCCCTTCCCGTTCACTCCCACTGTACAGAATCCCAATCGAACCAAACCCCTTCCCGTTCAATCCCACTGTCCACAATCCCAATGGAACCAAACCCCTTCCCGTTCAGTCCCACTGTCCACAATCCCAATGGACCCAAACCCCTTCCCGTTCACTCCCACTGTCCACAATCCCAATGGACCCAAACCCCTTCCTGTTCACTCCCACTGCGCACAATCCCAATGGACCCAAACCCCTTCCCATTCACTCCCACTGTAAACAATCCCATTGGAACCAAATCCCGTCCCATTAACTCCCACGGTAAGCAATCCCAATGCACCCCAACCTCTTCCTGCTCACTCCCACTGCGCTCAAAGCCAATGGACTCAAGCCCCTTCCCGTTCACTCCCAGTGTTCACAATCCCAATCGTCCCAAACTCCTTCCTGTTCACTCCTACTGTACACAATCCCAGTGGACCCAATCCCCTTCTCATTCACTCCCACTGTACACAATCCCAATATTCCAAAACCCCTTCCCATTCACTCCCAATGTACACAATCCCAATCGTCCCAAACCCCTTCCCCTTCACTCCCACTGTCCACAATCCCAATTGACCCAAATCCCTTCCCGTTCACTCCCACTGTCCACAATTCCAATGGACCCAAACCCCTTCCCGTTCACTCCCACTGTCCACAATCCCAATGGACTCATACCCCTTCCCGTTCACTCCCACTGTGGACAATCCCAATGGACCCAAAACACTTCCAGTTCACTCCCACTCTCCACAATCCCAATCATCCCAAACCCCTTCCCGTTCACTCCCACTGCGCACAATCCCAATTGTCCAGAACCACTTCACATTCACTCCCACTGGCCGCAATCCCAATGGACTCAAACCCCTTCCCTTTCCCTTCCACTGTTCACAATCCCAATGGACCCCAAAACATACCCATTCACTCCCACTCTACACAGTCCCAATGGACCAAAACCACTTCCTGTTCACTCCCACTGTACACAATCCCAATGGACCCAAACCCCTTCCCGTTCACTCCCACTGTACACAAACCCAATGGACCCAAACCCCTTCCTGTTCACTCTCACTGTCCACAATTCCAATGGACCCAAACCCCTTCCCGTTCACTCCCACTGTACACAATCCCAATGGACCCTAACCCCTTCCCATTCACTCCCACGTTACGCAATCCCAATGGAGCCAAACCCCTTCCTGTTCACTCCCACTGTACACAATCCCAATAGACCCAAACCCCTTCCTGTTCACTCTCAGTGTCCACAATCCCAACGGACCCTAACCCCTTCCCATTCACTCCCACGTTACGCAATCCCAATGGACCAAAACCCCTGCCCATTCACTCCCACTGTTCGCAATCCCAATGGACAAACACCCCTTCCCATTCACCCCACTGTCCACAATCCCAATGGATCCAAAACCCTTCCCTTTCACTCCCACTATACAGAATCCGAATGGACACAAAACCCTTCCCTTTCCCTCCCACTGTCCACAATCGCAATGGACACAAACTCCTTCCCGTTCACTCCCACTGTCCACAATCCCAATGGACCCAAACCCATTCCCTTTCACTCCCACGTTACACCATCCCAATGGACCCAAACCCATTCCCTTTCACGCCCACGTTACACAATCCCAATGGACCAAAACCCCTTCCCGGACACTCCCACTGTATGCAATACCAATGGACACACACCCCTTCCCATTCACTCCCACTGTCCGCAATC
Organism: Isurus oxyrinchus; assembly: GCA_026770705.1. Lineage (NCBI taxonomy): Eukaryota > Metazoa > Chordata > Chondrichthyes > Lamniformes > Lamnidae > Isurus > Isurus oxyrinchus. The sequence continues at coordinate 25,131 of JANJGN010001433.1, read as the reverse complement.
CCAATGGACTGAAACCCCTGCCCGGACACTCCCACTGTATGCAATCCCAATGGACTCAAACCCCTTCCCTTTCCCTCCCACTGTTCACAATCCCAATGGATCCAAACATCTTCCCGTTCACTCCCACTCTAGAGAGTCCCAATGGACCCAAACCCCTTCCCTTTCACTCCCACTGTACAAAATCCCAAAGGACCCTAACCCCTTCCCATTCACTCCCATGTTACGCAATCCCAATGGACCCGAACCCCTTCCCATTCAATCCCACTGTCCGCAGTCCCAATGGACTCAAACCCCTTCCCATTCTCTCCCACTGTTCACAATCCAAATGGACCCAAACCCTTTCCCGATCACTCCCACTGTACACAAGCCAATCGACCCAAACCCCTTCCCGTTCACTCCCACTGTTCACAATCCAAATGGACCCAAACCCCGTCCGGTTCACTCCCACAGTATGCAATCCCAAAGGACATGTACCCCTTCCCATTCTCTCCCACTGTTCACAATCAAAATGGACCCAAACCCCTTCCCGTTCACTCCCACTGTTCACAATCCAAATGGACCCAAACCCCTTCCCGTTCACTCCCACAGTACGCAATCCCAAAGGACATGTACCCCTTCCCATTCACTCCCACTGTACACAATCACAATGGAAACAAACCCCTTCCCGTTCACTCCCACTGCCCATAATCCCAATGGACCCAATCCCCTACCCGTTCACTCCCACTGTCCACAATCCCAATGGACTCAAACCCCTTCTCGTTCAAGCCCATAGTACACAATCTCAATGGACCCAAACCCTTTCCCGTTCACTCCCACTGTACACAATCCCAATGGACCCAAACCCCTTCCTGTTCACTCCCACTGTAAAAAATCCCAATGGACCCAAACCCCTTCCCGTTCACTCCCACTGTACACAATCCCAATGGACCCAAACCACTTCCCATTCACTCCCAATGCGCACAATCCCAATGGACCCAAACCACTTCCCATTCACTCCCACTGTCCGCAATCCCAATGGACCAAAACAACTTCCCGTTCACTCTAGTATCCACAATTCTATTGGAACCAAACCCCTTCCTGTTCACTCCCACTGTACACAATCCCAATCGACCCCAACCCCTTCCCGTTCAGTCCCACTGCGCACAATCCCAATGGACGCAAACCCCGTACTGTTCACTCCCACAGTACACAATTGCATTGGAAACAAACCCCTTCCCCTACACTCCACGGTGCACAATCCCAATGGACCCCAACCCCTTCCTGTTCACTCCCACTGCACTCAATGCCAATGGACCCGAACCCTTTGCCGTTCACTCCCACTGTACACAATCCCAATGGATCCAATCCCCTTCCCGTTCACACCCACTGTCCACAATCCCAATGGACCCCTTCCCCTTCCCGTTCACTCCCACTGTACACAATCCCAATGGAAACAAACCCCGTCTTGTTCTCGCCCACTTTCCGCAATCCCAATAGAATCAAGCCCCTTCCCGTTCACTCCCACTGTTCACAATCCAAATGGACCCAAACCCCGTCCGGTTCACTCCCACAGTACGCAATCCCAAAGGACATGTACCCCTTCCCATTCTCTCCCACTGTTCACAATCAAAATGGACCCAAACCCCTTCCCGTTCACTCCCACTGTTCATAATCCAAATGGACCCAAACCCCTTCCGGTTCACTCCCACAGTACGCAATCCCAAAGGACATGTACCCCTTCCCATTCACTCCCACTGTACACAATCACAATGGAAACAAACCCCTTCCCGTTCACTCCCACTGCCCATAATCCCAATGGACCCAATCCCCTACCCGTTCACTCCCACTGTCCACAATCCCAATGGACTCAAACCCCTTCTCGTTCAAGCCCATAGTACACAATCTCAATGGACCCAAACCCTTTCCTGTTCACTCCCACTGTACACAATCCCAATGGATCCAAACCCCTTCCTGTTCACTCCCACTGTACACAATCCCAATGGACCCAAACCACTTCCCATTCAGTCCCACTGTCCACAATCCCAATGGACCAAAACAACTTCCCGTTCACTCTAGTATCCACAATTCTATTGGATCCAAACCCCTTCCCGTTCACTCCCACTGTACACAATCCCAATCGACCCCAACCCCTTCCCGTTCAGTCCCACTGCGCACAATCCCAATGGACGCAAACCCCGTACTGTTCACTCCCACAGTACACAATTGCATTGGAAACAAACCCCTTCCCCTACACTCCACGGTGCACAATCCCAATGGACCCCAACCCCTTCCTGTTCACTCCCACTGCACTCAATGCCAATGGACCCGAACCCTTTGCCGTTCACTCCCACTGTACACAATCCCAATGGATCCAATCCCCTTCCCGTTCACACCCACTGTCCACAATCCCAATGGACCCATTCCCCTTCCCGTTCACTCCCACTGTACACAATCCCAATGGAAACAAACCCCGTCTTGTTCACGCCCACTTTCCGCAATCCCAATAGAATCAAGCCCCTTCCCATTCACTCCCACTGTCCACAATCCCAATGGAGCCAAACCACTTCCCGTTCACTCCCTCTGTCCACAATCCCAATGGACCCAAACCACTTCCCATTCACTCCCACTGCGCACAATGCCAATGAAACCAAACCCCATCCCATTCACTCCTTCCACAATCCCAATGGACCAAAACACCTTCCCGTTCACTCTAGTATCCACAATTCCAATGGGCCCAAACCCCTTCCCGTTCACTCCCACTGTACACAATCCCAATGGACCCGAACCCCTTCCCTTTCACTCCCACTGTACACAATCCCGATGGAAACAAACCCCTTTCCGTTCACTCCCACTGTCCATAATCCCAATGGACCCAATCCCCTACCCGTTCACTCCCACTGTCCACAATCCCAATGGACCTGAAACCCTTCCCGTTCACTCCCACTGTCCACAATCCCAATGGACCCAAACCCCTTCCCGTTCACTCCCACTGTCCACAATCCCAAAGGACCCAAACTCCTTCCTGTTCACTCCCACTGTACACCATCCCAATTGACCCAAACCACTTCCTGTTCACTCCCACTATACACAGTCCCAATGGACCCAAAACCCTTCCCGTACACTGCCACTGTACACAATCCCAATGGACCCAAACCACTTCCCATTCACTCCCACTGCGCACAATCCCAATAGACCCAAAGCCCTTCCCATTCACTCCCAACGTCCACAATCCCAATGAACCCAAACCCCTTCCCGTTCACTCCCACCGTACACAATCCCAATGGACCCAAACCCCTTCCCGTTCACTCCCACTGTACACAATCCCAATGGACCCAAACCCCTTCGCATTCACTCCCAACGTCCACAATCAAAATGGACCAAAACACCTTCCGTTCACTCTAGTATCCACAATTCTAATGGCCCCAAACACCTTCCCTTTCACTCCCACTGTACACAATCCCAATTGACCCCAACCCCTCCCGTTCAGTCCCAATGTGCACAATCCCAATGGTCGCAAACCCCTTCCCGTTCACTCCCACTGTACACAATTACATTGGAACCAAACCCCTTCCCCTTCACTCCACGGTACACAATCCCAATGGACCCCAACCCCTTCCTGTTAACTGCGACTGCACTCAATGCCAATGGAGCCGAACCCTTTGCCGTTCACTCCCATGTCCACAATCCAAAGGACCCAAATCCCTTTACTTTCACACCCACTCTCCGCAATCCCAATGGATCCAAACCCGTTCCCATTCACACCCACTGTCCGCAATCCCAATGGATCCAAACCCCTTCCCGTTCACACCCACTGTCCACAATCCCAATGGACCCATTCCCCTTCCCATTCACTCCCACTGTACACAATCCCAATGGATCCAAACCCCTTCCCGTTCACTCCCACTTTACACTATCCCAATGGACCCAAATGCCTTTTTGTTCACTCCCACTGTCCACAAGCCCAATGGACCCAAATCCCTTCCCGTTCACTCCCACTATCCACAATCCCAATGGACCCAAAACCCTTCCCATTCACTTCCTCTCTCCTCAATCCTAATGGACCCAAACCCCTTCACATTTACTCGCACTGTAACAATCCCAAACGACCCAAACCCCTTCTCGTTTACGTCCACTGTCCGCAATCCCAATGGACTCAAACCCCTTTCCGTTCACTCCCACTGTCCACAATCCCAATGGACCAAAACACCTTCCCATTCACTCTAGTATCCACAATTCCAATGGACCCAAACCACTTCCCGTTCACTCCCACTGTACACAATCCAAATCGACCCCAACCCCTTCCCGTTCAGTCCCACTGCGCACAAGCCCAATGGACGCAAACCACTTCCCGTTCACTCCCACTGTAAGCAATTCCATTGGAACCAAACCCCTTCCCCTTCACTCCACGGTACACAATCCCAATGGACACCAACCGCATCCTGTTCACTCCCACTGCACTCAATGCCAATGGACCTGAACCCTTTGCCGTTCACTCCCACTGTCCGCAATCCCAAAGGACCCAAATCCCTTCCCTTTCACACCCACTCTCCGCAATCCCAATGGATCCAAACCCGTTCCCATTCACACCCACTGTCCACAATCCCAATGGACCCATTCCCATTCCTGTTCACTCCCACTGTACACAATCCCAATGGAAACAAACCCCGTCTTGTTGTCGCCCACTTTCCGCAATCCCAATTGACCCAAACCCCTTCCCGTTCACTCCCACTGTACACAATCTCAATCGTCCCAAAGCCTGTCCCGTTCACTCCCACTTTACACAATTGCAATGGAGCCATTCACATTCCCATTCACTCCCACTGTCCACAATCGCAATGGACACAAACTCCTTCCCGTTCACTCCCACTGTCCACAATCCCAATGGACCCAAACGCATTCCCTTTCACTCCCACGTTACACCATCCCAATGGACCCAAACCCATTCCCTTTCACGCCCACGTTACACAATCCCAATGGACCAAAACCCCTTCCCGGACACTCCCACTGTATGCAATACCAATGGACACACACCCCTTCCCATTCACTCCCACTGTCCGCAATCCCATGGACTCAAACCCCTGCCCGGACACTCCCACTGTATGCAATCCCAATGGACTCAAACCCCTTCCCTTTCCCTCCCACTGTTCACAATCCCAATGGATCCAAACATCTTCCCGTTCACTCCCACTCTAGAGAGTCCCAATGGACCCAAACCCCTTCCCTTTCACTCCCACTGTACAAAATCCCAAAGGACCCTAACCCCTTCCCATTCACTCCCATGTTACGCAATCCCAATGGACCCGAACCCCTTCCCATTCAATCCCACTGTCCGCAGTCCCAATGGACTCAAACCCCTTCCCATTCTCTCCCACTGTTCACAATCCAAATGGACCCAAACCCTTTCCCGTTCACTCCCACTGTACACAAGCCAATCGACCCAAACCCCTTCCCGTTCACTCCCACTGTTCACAATCCAAATGGACCCAAACCCCGTCCGGTTCACTCCCACAGTATGCAATCCCAAAGGACATGTACCCCTTCCCATTCTCTCCCACTGTTCACAATCAAAATGGACCCAAACCCCTTCCCGTTCACTCCCACTGTTCACAATCCAAATGGACCCAAACCCCTTCCCGTTCACTCCCACAGTACGCAATCCCAAAGGACCCAAACCCCTTCCCGTTCACACCCACTGTCCACAATCCCAATGGACCCATTCCCCTTCCCGTTCACTCCCACTGTCCACAATCCCAATTGACCCAAACCTCTTCCTGTTCTCTCCCACTATACACAATCCCAATGGACCCAAAACCCTTCCTGTTCACTCCCACTGTACACAATCCCAATGGACCCAAACCCCTTCCCGTTCACTCCCACTGTCCACAATCCCAAAGTACCCAAATCCCTTTCCTTTCACACCCACTCTCCGCAATCCCAATGGATCCAAACCCCTTCCCGTTCACACCCACTGTCCACAATCCCAATGGACCCATTCCCCTTCCCGTTGATTCCCACTGTACACAATCCCAATGGAAACAAACCCCGTCTTGTTCACGCCCACTTTCCGCAATCCCAATGGACCCAAACCCCTTCCCATTCACTCCCACTGTACACAATCCCAATGGATCCAAACCCCTTCCCGTTCACTCCCACTTTACACTATCCCAATGGACCCAAATGCCTTTTTGTTCACTCCCACTGTCCACAAGCCCAATGGACCCAAATCCCTTCCCGTTCACTCCCACTATCCACAATCCCAATGGACCCAAAACCCTTCCCATTCACTTCCTCTCTCCTCAATCCTAATGGACCCAAACCCCTTCACATTTACTCGCACTGTAACAATCCCAAACGACCCAAACCCCTTCTCGTTTACGTCCACTGTCCGCAATCCCAATGGACTCAAACCCCTTTCCGTTCACTCCCACTGTCCACAATCCCAATGGACCAAAACACCTTCCCATTCACTCTAGTATCCACAATTCCAATGGACCCAAACCACTTCCCGTTCACTCCCACTGTACACAATCCAAATCGACCCCAACCCCTTCCCGTTCAGTCCCACTGCGCACAAGCCCAATGGACGCAAACCACTTCCCGTTCACTCCCACTGTAAGCAATTCCATTGGAACCAAACCCCTTCCCCTTCACTCCACGGTACACAATCCCAATGGACACCAACCGCATCCTGTTCACTCCCACTGCACTCAATGCCAATGGACCTGAACCCTTTGCCGTTCACTCCCACTGTCCGCAATCCCAAAGGACCCAAATCCCTTCCCTTTCACACCCACTCTCCGCAATCCCAATGGATCCAAACCCGTTCCCATTCACACCCACTGTCCACAATCCCAATGGACCCATTCCCATTCCTGTTCACTCCCACTGTACACAATCCCAATGGAAACAAACCCCGTCTTGTTGTCGCCCACTTTCCGCAATCCCAATTGACCCAAACCCCTTCCCGTTCACTCCCACTGTACACAATCTCAATCGTCCCAAAGCCTGTCCCGTTCACTCCCACTTTACACAATTGCAATGGAGCCATTCACATTCCCATTCACTCCCACTGTCCACAATCGCAATGGACACAAACTCCTTCCCGTTCACTCCCACTGTCCACAATCCCAATGGACCCAAACGCATTCCCTTTCACTCCCACGTTACACCATCCCAATGGACCCAAACCCATTCCCTTTCACGCCCACGTTACACAATCCCAATGGACCAAAACCCCTTCCCGGACACTCCCACTGTATGCAATACCAATGGACACACACCCCTTCCCATTCACTCCCACTGTCCGCAATCCCATGGACTCAAACCCCTGCCCGGACACTCCCACTGTATGCAATCCCAATGGACTCAAACCCCTTCCCTTTCCCTCCCACTGTTCACAATCCCAATGGATCCAAACATCTTCCCGTTCACTCCCACTCTAGAGAGTCCCAATGGACCCAAACCCCTTCCCTTTCACTCCCACTGTACAAAATCCCAAAGGACCCTAACCCCTTCCCATTCACTCCCATGTTACGCAATCCCAATGGACCCGAACCCCTTCCCATTCAATCCCACTGTCCGCAGTCCCAATGGACTCAAACCCCTTCCCATTCTCTCCCACTGTTCACAATCCAAATGGACCCAAACCCTTTCCCGTTCACTCCCACTGTACACAAGCCAATCGACCCAAACCCCTTCCCGTTCACTCCCACTGTTCACAATCCAAATGGACCCAAACCCCGTCCGGTTCACTCCCACAGTATGCAATCCCAAAGGACATGTACCCCTTCCCATTCTCTCCCACTGTTCACAATCAAAATGGACCCAAACCCCTTCCCGTTCACTCCCACTGTTCACAATCCAAATGGACCCAAACCCCTTCCCGTTCACTCCCACAGTACGCAATCCCAAAGGACCCAAACCCCTTCCCGTTCACACCCACTGTCCACAATCCCAATGGACCCATTCCCCTTCCCGTTCACTCCCACTGTCCACAATCCCAATTGACCCAAACCTCTTCCTGTTCTCTCCCACTATACACAATCCCAATGGACCCAAAACCCTTCCTGTTCACTCCCACTGTACACAATCCCAATGGACCCAAACCCCTTCCCGTTCACTCCCACTGTCCACAATCCCAAAGTACCCAAATCCCTTTCCTTTCACACCCACTCTCCGCAATCCCAATGGATCCAAACCCCTTCCCGTTCACACCCACTGTCCACAATCCCAATGGACCCATTCCCCTTCCCGTTGATTCCCACTGTACACAATCCCAATGGAAACAAACCCCGTCTTGTTCACGCCCACTTTCCGCAATCCCAATGGACCCAAACCCCTTCCCATTCACTCCCACTGTACACAATCCCAATGGATCCAAACCCCTTCCCGTTCACTCCCACTTTACACTATCCCAATGGACCCAAATGCCTTTTTGTTCACTCCCACTGTCCACAAGCCCAATGGACCCAAATCCCTTCCCGTTCACTCCCACTATCCACAATCCCAATGGACCCAAAACCCTTCCCATTCACTTCCTCTCTCCTCAATCCTAATGGACCCAAACCCCTTCACATTTACTCGCACTGTAACAATCCCAAACGACCCAAACCCCTTCTCGTTTACGTCCACTGTCCGCAATCCCAATGGACTCAAACCCCTTTCCGTTCACTCCCACTGTCCACAATCCCAATGGACCAAAACACCTTCCCATTCACTCTAGTATCCACAATTCCAATGGACCCAAACCACTTCCCGTTCACTCCCACTGTACACAATCCAAATCGACCCCAACCCCTTCCCGTTCAGTCCCACTGCGCACAAGCCCAATGGACGCAAACCACTTCCCGTTCACTCCCACTGTAAGCAATTCCATTGGAACCAAACCCCTTCCCCTTCACTCCACGGTACACAATCCCAATGGACACCAACCGCATCCTGTTCACTCCCACTGCACTCAATGCCAATGGACCTGAACCCTTTGCCGTTCACTCCCACTGTCCGCAATCCCAAAGGACCCAAATCCCTTCCCTTTCACACCCACTCTCCGCAATCCCAATGGATCCAAACCCGTTCCCATTCACACCCACTGTCCACAATCCCAATGGACCCATTCCCATTCCTGTTCACTCCCACTGTACACAATCCCAATGGAAACAAACCCCGTCTTGTTGTCGCCCACTTTCCGCAATCCCAATTGACCCAAACCCCTTCCCGTTCACTCCCACTGTACACAATCTCAATCGTCCCAAAGCCTGTCCCGTTCACTCCCACTTTACACAATCGCAATGGAGCCATTCACATTCCCATTCACTCCCACTGTCCACAATCGCAATGGACACAAACTCCTTCCCGTTCACTCCCACTGTCCACAATCCCAATGGACCCAAACCCATTCCCTTTCACTCCCACGTTACACCATCCCAATGGACCCAAACCCATTCCCTTTCACGCCCACGTTACACAATCCCAATGGACCAAAACCCCTTCCCGGACACTCCCACTGTATGCAATACCAATGGACACACACCCCTTCCCATTCACTCCCACTGTCCGCAATCCCATGGACTCAAACCCCTGCCCGGACACTCCCACTGTATGCAATCCCAATGGACTCAAACCCCTTCCCTTTCCCTCCCACTGTTCACAATCCCAATGGATCCAAACATCTTCCCGTTCACTCCCACTCTAGAGAGTCCCAATGGACCCAAACCCCTTCCCTTTCACTCCCACTGTACAAAATCCCAAAGGACCCTAACCCCTTCCCATTCACTCCCATGTTACGCAATCCCAATGGACCCGAACCCCTTCCCATTCAATCCCACTGTCCGCAGTCCCAATGGACTCAAACCCCTTCCCATTCTCTCCCACTGTTCACAATCCAAATGGACCCAAACCCTTTCCCGTTCACTCCCACTGTACACAAGCCAATCGACCCAAACCCCTTCCCGTTCACTCCCACTGTTCAGAATCCAAATGGACCCAAACCCCGTCCGGTTCACTCCCACAGTATGCAATCCCAAAGGACATGTACCCCTTCCCATTCTCTCCCACTGTTCACAATCAAAATGGACCCAAACCCCTTCCCGTTCACTCCCACTGTTCACAATCCAAATGGACCCAAACCCCTTCCCGTTCACTCCCACAGTACGCAATCCCAAAGGACATGTACCCCTTCCCATTCACTCCCACTGTACACAATCACAATGGAAACAAACCCCTTCCCGTTCACTCCCACTGCCCATAATCCCAATGGACCCAATCCCCTACCCGTTCACTCCCACTGTCCACAATCCCAATGGACTCAAACCCCTTCTCGTTCAAGCCCATAGTACACAATCTCAATGGACCCAAACCCTTTCCCGTTCACTCCCACTGTACACAATCCCAATGGACCCAAACCCCTTCCTGTTCACTCCCACTGTAAAAAATCCCAATGGACCCAAACCCCTTCCCGTTCACTCCCACTGTACACAATCCCAATGGACCCAAACCACTTCCCATTCACTCCCAATGCGCTCAATCCCAATGGACCCAAACCACTTCCCATTCACTCCCACTGTCCGCAATCCCAATGGACCAAAACAACTTCCCGTTCACTCTAGTATCCACAATTCTATTGGAACCAAACCCCTTCCCGTTCACTCCCACTGTACACAATCCCAATCGACCCCAACCCCTTCCCGTTCAGTCCCACTGCGCACAATCCCAATGGACGCAAACCCCGTACTGTTCACTCCCACAGTACACAATTGCATTAGAAACAAACCCCTTCCCCTACACTCCACGGTGCACAATCCCAATGGACCCCAACCCCTTCCTGTTCACTCCCACTGCACTCAATGCCAATGGACCCGAACCCTTTGCCGTTCACTCCCACTGTACACAATCCCAATGGATCCAATCCCCTTCCCGTTCACACCCACTGTCCACAATCCCAATGGACCCATTCCCCTTCCCGTTCACTCCCACTGTACACAATCCCAATGGAAACAAACCCCGTCTTGTTCACGCCCACTTTCCGCAATCCCAATAGAATCAAGCCCCTTCCCATTCACTCCCACTGTCCATAATCCCAATGGAGCCAAACCACTTCCCGTTCACTCCCTCTGTCCACAATCCCAATAGACCCAAACCCCTTCCCGTTCACTCCCACTGTACACAATCCCAATGGACACAAAACCCTTCCCGTTCACTCCCACTGTACACAATCCCAATGGACCCAAACCACTTCCCATTCACTCCCACTGCGCACAATGCCAATGAAACCAAACCCCATCCCATTCACTCCTTCCACAATCCCAATGGACCAAAACACCTTCCCGTTCACTCTAGTATCCACAATTCCAATGGGCCCAAACCCCTTCCCGTTCACTCCCACTGTACACAATCCCAATGGACCCGAACCCCTTCCCTTTCACTCCCACTGTACACAATCCCGATGGAAACAAACCCCTTTCCGTTCACTCTCACTGTCCATAATCCCAATGGACCCAATCCCCTACCCGTTCACTCCCACTGTCCACAATCCCAATGGACCTGAACCCCTTCCCGTTCACTCCCACTGTCCACAATCCCAATGGACCCAAACCCCTTCCCATTCACTCCCAACGTCCACAATCAAAATGGACCAAAACACCTTCCGTTCACTCTAGTATCCACAATTCTAATGGCCCCAAACACCTTCCCTTTCACTCCCACTGTACACAATCCCAATTGACCCCAACCCCTCCCGTTCAGTCCCAATGTGCACAATCCCAATGGTCGCAAACCCCTTCCCGTTCACTCCCACTGTACACAATTACATTGGAACCAAACCCCTTCCCCTTCACTCCACGGTACACAATCCCAATGGACCCCAACCCCTTCCTGTTAACTGCGACTGCACTCAATGCCAATGGAGCCGAACCCTTTGCCGTTCACTCTCATGTCCACAATCCCAAAGGACCCAAATCCCTTTACTTTCACACCCACTCTCCGCAATCCCAATGGATCCAAACCCGTTCCCATTCACACCCACTGTCCGCAATCCCAATGGATCCAAACCCCTTCCCGTTCACACCCACTGTCCACAATCCCAATGGACCCATTCCCCTTCCCGTTCACTCCCACTGTCCACAATCCCAATTGACCCAAACCTCTTCCTGTTCTCTCCCACTATACACAATCCCAATGGACCCAAAACCCTTCCTGTTCACTCCCACTGTACACAATCCCAATGGACCCAAACCCCTTCCCGTTCACTCCCACTGTCCACAATCCCAAAGTACCCAAATCCCTTTCCTTTCACACCCACTCTCCGCAATCCCAATGGATCCAAACCCCTTCCCGTTCACACCCACTGTCCACAATCCCAATGGACCCATTCCCCTTCCCGTTGATTCCCACTGTACACAATCCCAATGGAAACAAACCCCGTCTTGTTCACGCCCACTTTCCGCAATCCCAATGGACCCAAACCCCTTCCCATTCACTCCCACTGTACACAATCCCAATGGATCCAAACCCCTTCCCGTTCACTCCCACTGTCCACAAGCCCAATGGACCCAAATCCCTTCCCGTTCACTCCCACTATCCACAATCCCAATGGACCCAAAACCCTTCCCATTCACTTCCTCTCTCCTCAATCCTAATGGACCCAAACCCCTTCACATTTACTCGCACTGTAACAATCCCAAACGACCCAAACCCCTTCTCGTTTACGTCCACTGTCCGCAATCCCAATGGACTCAAACCCCTTTCCGTTCACTCCCACTGTCCACAATCCCAATGGACCAAAACACCTTCCCATTCACTCTAGTATCCACAATTCCAATGGACCCAAACCACTTCCCGTTCACTCCCACTGTACACAATCCAAATCGACCCCAACCCCTTCCCGTTCAGTCCCACTGCGCACAAGCCCAATGGACACAAACCACTTCCCGTTCACTCCCACTGTAAGCAATTCCATTGGAACCAAACCCCTTCCCCTTCACTCCACGGTACACAATCCCAATGGACACCAACCGCATCCTGTTCACTCCCACTGCACTCAATGCCAATGGACCTAACCCTTTGCCGTTCACTCCCACTGTCCACAATCCCAAAGGACCCAAATCCCTTCCCTTTCACACCCACTCTCCGCAATCCCAATGGATCCAAACCCGTTCCCATTCACACCCACTGTCCACAATCCCAATGGACCCATTCCCATTCCTGTTCACTCCCACTGTACACAATCCCAATGGAAACAAACCCCGTCTTGTTGTCGCCCACTTTCCGCAATCCCAATGGACTCAGACCCCTTCCCGTTCACTCCCACTGTACACAATCCCAATGGACCCAAACTCCTTCCCGTTCACTCCCACTGTAAACAATCCCAATTGACCCAAACCCCTTCCCGTTCACTCCCACTGTACACAATCTCAATCGTCCCAAAGCCTGTCCCGTTCACTCCCACTTTACACAATCGCAATGGAGCCATTCACATTCCCATTCACTCCCACTGTCCACAATCCCAATGGACCCTAACCCCTTCCCGTTCACTACCACTGTACACTATCCCAATGGACCAAAACCCCTTCCATCCACTCCCACTGTAGACAATCCCAATGGACCCAAAACACTTCCGGTTCACTCCCACTCTCCACAATCCCAATCGTCCCAAACCCCTTCCCGTTCAGTCCCACTGCGCACAATCCCAATGGACCTGAACCCCTTCCCGTTCAATCCCGCTGTCCATAATCCCAATGGACTGAAACACCTTCCCATTCAATCCCACTGTCCGCAATCCAAATGGACTCAAGCCATTTCCCGTTCACTCCCACTGTTCACAATCCAAATGGAAACAAACCCCTTCCCGTTCACTCCCACTGTACACAATCCCAATCGACCCAAACCCCTTCCCTTTCAGTCCCACTGTACACAATCCCAATGGACCCAAACCCCTTCCCGTTCACTCCCACTGCCCACAAGCCCATTGGACCCAAACCCCTTCCCGTTCACTCCCACTGTATACAATCACATTGAAACCAAACCCCTTCCCAATCACTCCACGGTACACAATCCCATTGGACCACAAACCCTTCCTTTTCACTCCCACTGCACTCAATGCCAATGGACCCGAACCCTTTGCCGTTCACTTCCACTGTCCACAATCCCAAAGGACCCAAACCCCTTCCCTTTCACACCAACACTCCACAATTCCAAAGGATCCAAACCCTTTCCCGTTCACACCCACTGTCCACAATCCCAATGGAGCCAATCCCCTTCCCGCTAACTCCCACTGTACACAATCCCAATGGAAACAAACCCCGTCTTGTTCAAGCCCACTTTCCGCAATCGCAAAGGACTCAAACCCCTTCCTGTTCACTCCCACTGCCCACAATCCCAATTGTCCCGAACCCCTTCCCGTTCACTCCCACTGTCCACAATCCCAAAGGACTCAAACCCCTTCCCATTCACTACCACTGTCCGCAATCCTAAAGGAGTCAAACCCCTTCCATTTCCCTCCCACTGTTCACAATCCCAATGGACCCAAACACCTTCCCATTCACTCCCAATCTACAAAGTCCCAATGGACCCGAAACACTTCCTGTTCACTCCCACTGTACACAATCCCCATGGAACCTAACCCCTTCCCATTCACTCCCACGTTACACAATCCCAATGGACCCAAACCCCTTCCCATTCACTCCCACTGTCCACAATCCCAATGGACCCGAACCCCTTCCCGTTCACTCCAACTGTACACAATCCCAATGGATCCAAATCCCTTCCCGTTCACGCCCACTTTCCGCAATCCCAATGGACCCATTCCCCTTCCCGTTCACTCCCACTGTACACAATCTCAATCGTCCCAAAGCCTGTCGCGTTCACTCCCACTTTACACAATCGCAATGGAGCCATTCACATTCCGATTCACTCCCACTGTCCACAATCCCAATGGACCCTAACCCCTTCCCGTTCACTACCACTGTACACAATCCCAATGGACCCGAACCCCTTCCCGTTCACTCCAACTGTACACAATCCCAATGGATCCAAATCCCTTCCCGTTCACGCCCACTTTCCGCAATCCCAATGGACCCATTCCCCTTCCCATTCACTCCCACTGTACACAATCCCAATGGACCCGAACCCCTTCCCGTTCACTCCCACTTTACACAATCCCAATAGACCCAAACCCCTTCCCGTTCACGCCAACTGTACACAATCCCAATGGACCCAAACCCCTTCCCGTTCTCTCCCACTGTACACAATCCCAATGGACCCAAATGCCTTTTTGTTCACTCCCACTGTCCATAATCCCAATGGACCCAAACCCCTTCCCGTTCACTCGCACTGTCCACAAGCCCAATGGACCCAAATCCCTTCCCGTTCACTCCCACTATCCACAATCCCAATGGACCCAAAACCCTTCCGATTCACTTCCTCTCTCCTCAATCCTAATGGACCCAAACCCCTTCACATTTACTCGCACTGTAACAATCCCAAACGACCCAAACCACTTCTCGTTTACGTCCACTGTCCGCAATCCCAATGGACTCAAACCCCTTTCCGTTCACTGCCACTGTCCACAATCCCAATGGACCCAAACCCCTTCCCGTTCACTCCCACTGTCCACAATCCCAATGGACCAAAACACCTTCCCGTTCACTCCCACTGTACACAATCCCAATCGACCCCAACCCCTTCCCGTTCAGTCCCACTGCGCACAATCCCAATGGACGCAAACCACTTCCCGTTCACTCCCACTGTACGCAATTCCATTGGAACCAAACCCCAACCTCTTCACTCCATGGTACGCAATCCCAATGGACCCCAAGCGCTTCCTGTTCACTCCCACTGCACTCAATGCCAATGGACCCGAACCCTTTGCCGTTCACTCCCACTGTCCACAATCCCAAAGGACCCAAATCCCTTCCCTTTCACACCCACTCTCCGCAATCCCAATGGATCCAAACCCGTTCTCATTCACACCCACTGTCCACAATCCCAATGGACCCATTCCCCTTCCTGTTCACTCCCACTGTACACAATCTCAATCGTCCCAAAGCCTGTCCCGTTCACTCCCACTTTACACAATCGCAATGGAGCCAAACACATTCCCATTCACTCCCACTGTCCACAATCCCAATGGAACCAAACCCCCTTCCCGTCCACTCCCACTGTCCACAATCCCAATGGACCCAAACCCCCTTCCCGTTCACTCCCACTGTCCACAATCCCAATGGACCCAAACCCCTTCCCGTCCACTCCCACTGTACACAATCCCAATGGACCAAAACCCCTTCCCGTCCACTCCCACTGTACACAATCCCAATGGACCCAAACCCCTTCCCATTCACTGCCACTGTACACAATCCCAATGGACCCAAACCCCTTCCCATTCACTCCCAATGTACACAATCCCAATGGACCCAAATCCCTTCCCCTTCACTCCCACTGTACACAATCCCAATGGACCCAAACCCCTTCCCGTTCACTCCCACTGTACACAATCCCAATGGACCCAAACCCCTTCCCATTCACTCCCACTGTACACAATCCCAATGGAACCAAACCCCTTCCCGTTCACTCCCACTGTACACAATCCCAATGGACCCAAACCCCTTCACGTTCACTCCCACTGTACACAATCCCAATGGACCCAAACCCCTTCCCATTCACTCCCACTTTCCACAATCCCAATCGTCCCAAACCCCTTCCCGTTCAGTCCCATTGCGCACAATCCCAATGGACCTGAATCCCTTCCCGTTCAATCCCGCTGTCCACAATCCCGATGGACTGAAACACCTTCCCATTCAATCCAACTGTCCGCAATCCAAATGGACTCAAACCACTTCCCGTTCACTCCCACTGATCACAATCCAAATGGACACAAACCCCTTCCCGTTCACTCCCACTGTACACAATCCAAATGGACACAAACCCCTTCCCGTTCACTCCCACTGTACACAATCCAAATGGACTCAAACCACTTCCCGTTCACTCCCACTGTCCACAATCCCAATGGCCCCAAACCCCTTCCCGTTCACTCCCACTGTACACAATCCCAATGAAGCAAACCCCTTCCCGTTCACTCCCACTGTACACAATCCAAATGGACTCAAACACCTTCCCGTTCACTCCCACTGTACACAATCCCAATGGACCCAAACCCCTTCCTGTTCACTCCCACTGTCCACAATCCCAATGGACCCAAACCCCTTCCCGTTCAGTCCCACTGTGCGCCATCCCAATGGACCCTAAGCCCTTCCCATTCACTCCCACTGTCCACAATCCCAATGGACCCAAACCCCTTCCTGTTCACTCCCACTGTGCACAATCCCAATTGTCCCAAACCCCTTCCCGTTCACTCCCACTGTCCACAATCCCAAAGGACTGAAACCCCTTCCCATTCACTCCCACTGTCCGCAATCCTAATGGAGTCAAACCCCTTCCATTTCCCTCCCACTGTTCACAATCCCAATGGACCCAAACACCTTCCCATTCACTCCCACTCTACAAAGTCCCAATGGACCCGAACCACTTCCCGTTCAGTCCCACTGTGCGCCATCCCAATGGACCCTAAGCCCTTCCCATTCACTCCCACTGTCCACAATCCCAATGGACCCAAACCCCTTCCTGTTCACTCCCACTGTGCACAATCCCAATTGTCCCAAACCCCTTCCCGTTCACTCCCACTGTCCACAATCCCAAAGGACTGAAACCCCTTCCCATTCACTCCCACTGTCCGCAATCCTAATGGAGTCAAACCCCTTCCATTTCCCTCCCACTGTTCACAATCCCAATGGACCCAAACACCTTCCCATTCACTCCCACTCTACAAAGTCCCAATGGACCCGAACCACTTCCTGTTCACTCCCACTGTACACAATCCCCATGGAACCTTACCCCTTCCCATTCACTCCCACTGCACACAAGCCCAAAGGACCCAAAGCCCTTCCCGTTCACCCCCACTGTCCACAATCCCAATGGACACAAACCCCTTCCCGTTCACCCCCACTGTATACAATCACATTGGAACCAAACCCCTTCCCAATCACTCCACGGTACACAATCCCATTGGACCACAACCCCTTCCTTTTCACTCCCACTGCTCTCAATGCCAATGGACCCGAACCCTTTGCCCTTCACTCCCACTGTCCACAATCCCAAAGGACCCAAACCCCTTCCCTTTCACAGCCACACTCCACAATTCCAAAGGATCCAAACCCTTTCCCGTTCACACCCACTGTCCACAATCCCAATGGAGCCAATCCCCTTCCCGCTAACTCCCACTGTACACAATCCCAATGGAAACAAACCCCGTCTTGTTAAAGCCCACTTTCCGCAATCCCAAAGGACCCAAACCCCTTCCCATTCACTCCCACGTTACGCAATCCCAATGGACCCAAACCCCTTCCCATTCACTCCCACTGTACAGAATCCCAATGGACCCGAACCCCTTCCCGTTCACTCCCACTGTACACAATCCCAATGGATCCAAACCCCTTCCCGTTCATTCCCACTTTACACTATCCCAATGGACCCAAATGCCTTTTTGTTCACTTCCACTGTTCACAAGCCCAATGGACCTATATCCCTTCCCGTTCACTCCCACTGTGCACAATCCCAATTGTCCCGAACGCCTTCACATTCACTCCCACTGTCCACAATCCCAATGGACTGAAACCCCTTCCCATTCACTCCCACTGTCCGCAATCCCAATGGAGTCAAACCACTTCCATTTCCCTCCCACAGTTCACAATCCCAATGGACCCAAACACCTTCCCATTCACTCCCACTCTACAAAGTCCCAATGGACCCGAACCACTTCCTGTTCACTCCCACTGTACACAATCCCCATGGAACCTAAACCCTTCCCATTCACTCCCACGTTACACAATCCCAATGGACCCAAACCCCTTCCCATTCACTCCCACTGTACACAATCTCAATGGACCCGAACCCCTTCCCGTTCACTCCCACTGTACACAATCCCAATGGATCCAAACCCCTTCCCGTTCACTCCCACTGTACACAATCCCAATGGATCCAAACCCCTTCCCGTTCACTCCCACTTTACACAATCCCAATGGATCCAAACCCCTTCCCGTTCACTCCCACTGTACACAATCCCAATGGATCCAAACCCCTTCCCATTCACTTCCTCTGTCCTCAATCCTAATGGACCCAAACCCCTTCACATTTACTCGCACTGTAACAATCCCAATCGACCCAAACCCATTCTCGTTTACGTCCACTGTCCGCAATCCCAATGGACTCAAACCCCTTTCCGTTCACTCCCACTGTCCACAATCCCAATGGACCCAAACCCCTTCCCGTTCACTCCCACTGTCCACAATCCCAATGGACCCAAACCCCTTCCTGTTCACTCCCACTGTCCACAATCCCAATGGACCCAAACCCCTTCCCGTTCACTCCCATTGTACACAATCCCAATATCCCCAAACCCCTTCCCTTTCACTCCCACTGTACACAATCCCAATGGAACTAAACCCCTTCCCATTCAGTCCCTCTGTACACAATCCCAATAGACCCAAACCCCTTCCCGTTCACTCCCACTGTACACAATCCCAATCGTTTCAAACCCCTTCCTGTTCAGTCCCACTGTACACAATCCCAACGAAACCAAACCCCTTCCCATTCACTCCGACTGTCCACAATCCCATTGGACGGAAACCTCTTCCCGTTCACTCCCACTGTACACAATCCCAATGGACCCAAACCCCTTCCCGTTCACTCCCACTGTACACCATCCCCATGGACCCAAACCCCTTCCCGTTCACCCCCACTGTCCACAATCCCAATGGTCCCAAACCCCTTCCCGTTCACTCCCACTGTACACAATCCCAATGGACCCAAACCCCTTTCCGTTCACTCCCACTGTACACAATCCCAATGGACTCAAACCCCTTCCCATTCACTCCCACTGTCCACAATCCCAATGGACCCAAACCCCTTCTCGTTCACTCCGACTGCACACAATCCCAATGGACCCAAACCCCTTCCCGTTCACCCCCACTGTCCACAATCCCAATGGACCCAAACCCCTTCCCGTTCACCCCCACTGTATACAATCACATTGGAACCAAACTCTTTCCCAATCACTCCACGGTACACAATCCCATTGGACCACAACCCCTTCCTTTTCATTCCCACTGCACTCAATGCCAATGGACCCGAACCCTTTGCCGTTCACTCCCACTGTCCACAATCCCAAAGGACCCAAACCCCTTCCCTTTCACAGCCACACTCCACAATTCCAAAGGATCCAAACCCTTTCCCGTTCACACCCACTGTCCACCACCCCAATGGAGCCAATCCCCTTCCCGCTAACTCCCACTGTACACAATCCCAATGGAAACAAACCCCGTCTTGTTCAAGCCCACTTTCCGCAATCCCAAAGGACCCAAACCCCTTCCCATTCACTCCCACGTTACGCAATCCCAATGGACCCAAACCCCTTCCCATTCACTCCCACTGTACAGAATCCCAATGGACCTGAACCCCTTCCCGTTCACTCCCACTGTACACAATCCCAATGGATCCAACCCCTTCCCATTCATTCCCACTTTACACTATCCCAATGGACCCAAATGCCTTTTTGTTCACTTCCACTGTCCACAAGCCCAATGGACCTATATCCCTTCCCGTTCACTCCCACTGTGCACAATCCCAATTGTCTCGAACCCCTTCACATTCACTCCCACTGTCCACAATCCCAATGGACTGAAACCCCTTCCCATTCACTCCCACTGTCCGCAATCCCAATGGAGTCAAATGACTTCCATTTCCCTCCCACTGTTCACAATCCCAATGGACCCAAACACCTTCCCATTCACTCCCACTCTACAAGTCCCAATGGACCCGAACCACTTCCTGTTCACTCCCACTGTACACAATCCCCATGGAACCTAACCCCTTCCCATTCACTCCCACGTTACACAATCCCAATGGACCCAAACCCCTTCCCATTCACTCCCACTGTACACAATCCCAATGGACCCGAACCCCTTCCCGTTCACTCCCACTGTACACAATCCCAATAGATCCAAACCCCTTCCCGTTTCACTCCCACTGTCCACAAGCCCAATGGACCCAAATCCCTTCCTGTTCTCTCCCACTATCGACAATCCCAATGGACCCAAACCCCTTCCCATTCACTTCCTCTGTGCTCAATCCTAATGGACCCAAACCCCTTCACATTTACTCGCACTGTAACAATCCCAATCGACCCAAACCCATTCTCGTTTACGTCCACTGTCCGCAATCCCAATGGACTCAAACCCCTTTCTGTTCACTCCCACTGTCCACAATCCCAATGGACCCAAACCCCTTCCCGTTCACTCCCACTGTTCACAATCCCAATGGACCCAACCCCCTTCCCGTTCACTCCCACTGTACACAATCCCAATAGCCCCAAACCCCTTCCCTTTCACTCCCACTGTACACAATCCCAATGGAACTAAACCCCTTCCCATTCACTCCCTCTGTACACAATCCCAATGGACCCAAACCCCTTCCCGTTCACTCCCACTGTACACAATCCCAATCGTTTCAAACCCCTTCCTGTTCAGTCCCACTGTACACAATCCCAATGAAACCAAACCCCTTCCCATTCACTCCCACTGTCCACAATCCCATTGGACGGAAACCTCTTCCCGTTCACTCCCACTGTACACAATCCTAATGGATCCAAACCCCTTCCCGTTCACTCCCACTGTACACCATCCCAATTAATATAAACCCCTTCCCATTCACTCCCACTGTACACAATCCCAATGGAACAAAACCCCTTCCCGTTCACTCCCACTGTCCACAGTCCCAATTGACCCAAACCCCTTCCCGTTCACTCCCACTGTCCACAATCCCAATGGACCCAAACCCCTTCCCATTCACTCCCACTGTACACAATCCCAATGGACCCAAACCCCTTCCCGTTCACTCCCACTGTCCACAATCCCAATGGACCCAAACCCCTTCCCTTTCACTCCCACTGTCCACAATCCCAATGGACCCAAACCCCTTCCCGTTCACCCCCACTGTACACAATCCCAATGGACCCAAACTCCTTCCCGTTCACTCCCACTGTCCACAATCCCAATCGACCCAAACCCCTTCCCTTTCACTCCCACTGTCCACAATCCCAATGGACCCAAACCCCTTCCCTTTCACTCTCACTGTACACAATCCCAATGGACACAAACCCCTTGCCCTTCCCTCCCACTGTACACAATCCTATTTGACCCAAACCCCTTCCTGTTGACTCCCACTGTAAGACACACACACACACATATACAATGTCACACATGCACACTCACACATAAACCAACAAGCAATCATGCTCACATGCACTTCGATAAACAAACACAGTCATACATGCATATTCACACACACACAAGTTTACACACAATCACACTCGCACATAGACACACACACAAACACGCACATAAGCAAACACTCAAACACCACATATAGACACTAGAACACACACACAAGCACCACACTATCAGACTACACACTCGCACATGCACACACACACACTCGCACATGCACACACACTCTCACATACACACACACACTCGCACAAACACACACCTACATATAAAGACATGCACACTTACATCATGAGCACACTCAGAGTTCCAAACACACACACATTGCACAAACCAATACAGAAACACGGACAAATAAGCAAACACACAATCACACTCACACACACAAAATTTACACTCACACAAACACACACACGCATACATGCATAAAAACACCAAACTCACACTCACACACACACTCACTCAGACGACACACAAACGCTCACACATAAACTAACACACACACACAAACACAAACACACGCATGCTCTCACACACAAACAAACACACATGTGCACTTATATACACACAATAACGCATGCGCACACACAGGTATACATGCACACTCACTCACACAAACAACCACAGACTGTTCAATGCCAGATGTGAAATCACCAGTTCCTCGAACACTGCTTTGGGATATTTGAAGTAATTTGGTTAACTGCATCCTGATGTGGGTTTATAAATAATAAAAGCCCTTTAGAGGGAGGATTTGAAACATCTGTAATTACAAACGAATTGCACAAATTCCCGGAATGTTCTGCTCTTGATTCCAAGATACAGTCAACAGGAATTCATGTGGGAGAGAAGGAATTGGCAGCTTAGTGCCCAGGAAATTCCGTTTGTTTTCAGTAAGAAATCATGTGCTCATGTTACCTTCTAGAAACTTCTCTAGGTGCTTGGGGGCTCAGGAAGTGCGATTTCCACTCCAAACAAACACTCTCAGGACAGGTACAGCACGGGGTTAGACACAGAGTAAAGCTCCCTCTACACTGTCCCCATCAAACACTCCCAGGACAGGTACAGCACGGGGTTAGACACAGAGTAAAGCTCCCTCTACACTGTCCCCATCAAACACTCCCAGGACAGGTACAGCACAGGGTTAGATACAGAGTAAATCTCCCTCTACACTGCCCCCATCAAACACTCCCAGGACAGGTACAGCACAGGGTTAGATACAGAGTAAAGCTCCCTCTACACTGTCCCCATCAAACACTCCCAGGACAGGTACAGCACGGGGTTAGATACAGAGTAAAGCTCCCTCTACACTGTCCCCATCAAACACTCCCAGGACAGGTACAGCACGGGGTTAGATACAGAGTAAAGCTCCCTCTACACTGTCCCCATCAAACACTCCCAGGACAAGTACAGCACGGGGTTAGATACAGAGTAAAGCTCCCTCTACACTGCCCCCATCAAACACTCCCAGGACAGGTACAGCACGGGGTTAGATACAGAGTAAATCTCCATCTACACTCAAGAACAATGTCTATCTGTCCTGTTCTGGCAGGACATTGCTAAGTAATAAGAATGACTCATTAGATCACACCCAGGGGACAGTACTTATAAAATTAATTTAAACAGAGCAATCTTTTATTCGTGGATGAAAACAATCTTTACGTGGCCAAATTCAGATCTCATGGTTTTTAAGAGAAGGAGGAGGCCCATTCAGCCCCTCTCGAGCCTGTTAGGAACAGGAGGAGGCCCATTCAGCCCCTCTCGAGCCTGTTACACAGGAACAGGAGGAGGCCCATTCAGCCCCTCTCGAGGCTGTTACACAGGGACAGGAGGAGCCCATTCAGCCCCTCTCGAGCCTGTTACACAGGAACAGGAGGAGGCCCATTCAGCCCCTCTCGAGCCTGTTACACAGGAACAGGAGGAGACCATTCAGCCCCTCTCGAGGCTGTTACACAGGGACAGGAGGAGCCCATTCAGCCCCTCTGGAGCCTGTGACACAGGAACAGGAGGAGGCCCATTCAGCCCCTCTCGAGCCTGTTACACAGGAACAGGAGGAGGCCCATTCAGCCCCTCTCGAGCCTGTTAGGAACAGGAGGAGGCCCATTCAGCCCCTCTCGAGCCTGTTACACAGGAACAGGAGGAGGCCCATTCAGCCCCTCTCGAGCCTGTTACACAGGAACAGGAGGAGGCCCATTCAGCCCCTCTCGAGGCTGTTACACAGGGACAGGAGGAGCCCATTCAGCCCCTCTCGAGCCTGTTACACAGGAACAGGAGGAGACCCATTCAGCCCCTCTCGAGCCTGTTACACAGGAACAGGAGGAGACCATTCAGCCCCTCTCGAGGCTGTTACACAGGGACAGGAGGAGCCCATTCAGCCCCTCTGGAGCCTGTGACACAGGAACAGGAGGAGGCCCATTCAGCCCCTCTCGAGCCTGTTACACAGGAACAGGAGGAGGCCCATTCAGCCCCTCTCGAGCCTGTTAGGAACAGGAGGAGGCCCATTCAGCCCCTCTCGAGCCTGTTACACAGGAACAGGAGGGGGCCCATTCAGCCCCTCTCGAGCCTGTTACACAGGAACAGGAGGAGGCCCATTCAGCCCCTCTCGAGCCTGTTACACAGGAACAGGAGGAGGCCCATTCAGCCCCTCTCGAGGCTGTTACACAGGGACAGGAGGAGCCCATTCAGCCCCTCTCGAGCCTGTTACACAGGAACAGGAGGAGACCCATTCAGCCCCTCTCGAGCCTGTTACACAGGAACAGGAGGAGACCATTCAGCCCCTCTCCAGCCTGTTACACAGGGACATTGTGAGTGATTGTGTTTATGTGTG
>JANJGN010001432.1:125000-142474 GCA_026770705.1 Isurus oxyrinchus | reverse complement strand
TACACCAAAGAGCCATGAATTTGCCAGAAAGCACTGGGGGTGGAGGGGGGGGGGCTGTGGGTGGAGGGAGGGAAACAACAATTTACACTGTATGAGAAGAGAGCGTTGATTGACTGATTGGCAAGCAGGCTCCGATTGGTGGAGGCGTTGCCGTGGAGAGTGCACCAGCGACGGTGGCTGACGGTGAACCGGCAAGCCTTGTTTGAAAACTTTTAAGCCAGGCCAGGTTGGCCAAGGCATGGCCCCGAGGAATGAATCAGCGAATGGCTGTCACATTATGTTTTCCCCCTGATGCTGGTATCCTGGCGAGGTGCCCGGGTCAGTGCACCTTCGCCAGGGGTCCCAGTTGGGAAGGAAACCTGGCTGACATCTCGGACAGGCAGTGAGTCACAATGGGATCACTAAATTCTGCTTGTTCCTCAGCCCTGTTGCTTAATCTGGTGGATTCTTTAATTTCATCAGTGCATGCCTTTGTATGTAGACGCATATTTCCTCTCTTACTGTAACCCTGTGCTTGCATTTCAGTCATGCTCCTCAGTCAGTATTTCCCTTTGATCATGTTGCGAAACCACAACCCACCCCACCATCCACCGCTCCCAAGCACCATCCCCCCTACCCCCCCCCGGCCCTTACATAGTCCCCCGGGGTTAATAGAGTCCCACGTTCTCCCCGCTCCCCACGGGAGCGAGTCCCACATTCACCCCGCTCCCTGCGGGAGCGAGTCCCACATTCTCCCCGCGGGAGCGAGTCCCACATTCTCCCCACTCCCCGTGGGAGCAAGTCCCATACTCTCCCCACTCCCCATGGGAGCGAGTCACACACTATCCCCGCTCCCTGTGGGAGCGAGTCCCACATTCTCCCCGCTCCCCGCGGGAGCGAGTCCCACATTCTCCCCACTCCCCGTGGGAGCAAGTCCCACATTCTCCCCCACTCCCCGTGGGAGCGAGTCCCACATTCTCCCCGCTCCCTGTGGGAGCGAGTCCCACATTCTCCCTGCTCCCTGTGGGAGCGAGTCCCACATTCTCCCTGTGGGAGCGAGTCCCACATTCTCCCCGCGGGAGCGAGTCCCACATTCTCCCCGCGGGAGCGAGTCCCACATTCTCCCCGCTCCCCATGGGAGCGAGTCCCACGTTCTCCCCGCGGGAGTGAGTCCCACATTCTCCCCACTCCCCGTGGTAGTGCTCAGTTGTGGTCTATCCCAGGGATACGGAGACCAGAACTGTGCACAGTGCTCCAATTGTGGTCTAACCCAGGGATACGGAGACCAGAACTGTGCACAGTGCTCCAATTGTGGTCTAACCCAGGGATACGGAGACCGGAACTGTGCACAGTGCTCCAATTGTGGTCTAACCCAGGGATACGGAGACCAGAACTGTGCACAGTGCTCCCAGTGTGGTCTAACCCAGGGATACAGAGAGCGGAACTGTGCACAGTTCTTCAAGTGTGGTCTAACCCAGGGATATAGAGACCGGAACTGTGCACAGTGCTCCCAGTGTGGTCCAACCCAGGGATACAGAGACAGGAACTGTGCACAGTGCTCCCAGTGTGGTCTAACCGAGGGATACGGAGACCGGAACTGTGCACAGTGCACCAAGTGTGGTCTAACCCAGGCGTACAGAGACCAGAACTGTGCACAGTGCTCCAAGTGTGGTCTAACCCAGGGATACGGAGACCAGAACTGTTCACAGTGCTCCAAGTGTGGTCTAACCGCGGGATACAGAGACAGGAACTGTGCACAGTGCCCCCAGTGTGGTCTAACCGAGGGATACGGAGACCGGAACTGAGCACAGTGCTCCAAGTGTGGTCTAACCCAGGCATACAGAGACCAGAACTGTGCACAGTGCTCCAAGTGTGGTCTAATCCAGGGATACGGAGACCAGAACTGTGCACAGTGCTCCAAGTGTGGTCTAACCCAGGGATATGGAGACTGGAACTGTGCACAATGCTCCAAGTGTGGTCTAACCGAGGGATATAGAGACCGGAACTGTGCACAGTGCTCCAAGTGTGGTCGAACCCAGGGAACGGAGACCGGAACTGTGCACAGTGCTCCAAGTGTAGTCTAACCCAGGCATACAGAGACCAGAACTGTGCACAGTGCTCCAAGTGTGGTCTAATCCAGGGATACGGAGACCAGAACTGTGCACAGTGCTCCAAGTGTGGTCTAACCCAGGGATATGGAGACTGGAACTGTGCACAATGCTCCAAGTGTGGTCTAACCGAGGAATATAGAGACCGGAACTGTGCACAGTGCTCCAAGTGTGGTCGAACCCAGGGAACGGAGACCAGAACTGTGCACAGTGCTCCAAGCGTGGTCTAACCCAGGGATATGGAGACCGGAACTGTGCACAGTGCTCCAAGTGTGGTCTAACCCAGGGATATGGAGACCAGAACTGTTCACAGTGCTCCAAGTGTGGTCTAACTGAGGGATACAGAGACAGGAACTGTGCACAGTGCTCCCAGTGTGGTCTAACCGAGGGATACGGAGACCGGAACTGTGCACAGTGCTCCAAGTGTGGTCTAACCCAGGCATACAGAGACCAGAACTGTGCACAGTGCTCCCAGTGTGGTCTAATCCAGGGGTACGGAGACCAGAACTGTGCACAGTGCTCCAAGTGTGGTCTAACCCAGGGATACGGAGACCAGAACTGTTCACAGTGCTCCGAGTGTGGTCTAACCCAGGGATATAGAGACTGGAACTGTGCGCAATGCTCCAAGTGTGGTCTAACCGAGGGATATAGAGACCGGAACTGTGCACAGTGCTCCAAGTGTGGTCTAACCCAGGGAACGGAGACCGGAACTGTGCACAGTGCTCCAAGTGTGGTCTAACCCAGGGATATGGAGACCGGAACTGTGCACAGTGCTCCAAGTGTGGTCTAACCCAGGGATACGGAGATCGGAACTGTGCACAGTGCTCCAAGTGTGGTCTAACCCAGGGATACGGAGACTGGAACTGTGCACAGTTCTCCAAGTGTGGTCTAACCCAGGGATATAGAGACCGGAACTGTGCACCATTAACTCACGCTTACCCCAATGGAACTTAATTTTAAAAATTCTTTCAGGGGTCATGGGTGTCGCTGGGATGGGCCCAGCATTTATTGCCCGTCCCTAATTGCCCCTTGAGAAGTTGGGAGGTGAGCTGCCTTCTTGAACTGCTGCAGTCCCCGTGTGGTGTAGGTACACCCACAGTGTTGTTAGGGAGGGAGTTCCAGGATTTTGTCCATGTTGTGTAGGTACACCCACAGCGCTGTTAGGGAGGGAGTTCCAGGATTTTGTCCCGTGTGGTGCAGGTACACCCACAGAGCTGTTAGGGAGGGAGTTCCAGGATTTTGTTCGTGTGGTGTAGGTACACCCACAGCGCTGTTAGGGAGGGAGTTCCAGGATTTTGTCCCTGTGTGGTGTAGGTACACCCACGGCGCTGTTAGGGAGGGAGTTCCAGGATTTTGTCCCGTGTGGTGTAGGTACACCCACGGCGCTGTTAGGGAGGGAGTTCCAGGATTTTGTCCGTGTGGTGTAGGTACACCCACAGCGCTGTTAGGGAGGGAGTTCCAGGATTTTGTCCCTGTGTGGTGTAGGTACACCCACGGCGCTGTTAGGGAGGGAGTTCCAGGATTTTGTCCCCGTGTGGTGTAGGTACACCCACAGCGCTGTTAGGGAGGGAGTTCCAGGATTTTGTCCCATGTGGTGTAGGTACACCCACAACGCTGTTAGGGAGGGAGTTCCAGGATTTTGTCCGTGTGGTGTAGGTACACCCATAGCGCTGTTAGGGAGGGAGTTCCAGGATTTTGTCCGTGTGGTGTAGGTACACCGACAGCGCTGTTAGGGAGGGAGTTCCAGGATTTTGTCCCTGTGTGGTGTAGGTACACCCACAGCGCTGTTAGGGAGGGAGTTCCAGGATTTTGTCCCTGTGGTGTAGGTACACCCACGGCGCTGTTAGGGAGGGAGTTCCAGGATTTTGTCCCTGTGGTGTAGGTACACCCACGGCGCTGTTAGGGAGGGAGTTCCAGGATTTTGTCCGTGTGGTGTAGGTACACCCACAGCGCTGTAAGGGAGAGAGTTCCAGGATTTTGTCCCCGTGTGGTGTAGGTACACCCACAGCGCTGTTAGGGAGGGAGTTCCAGGATTTTGTCCCTGTGTGGTGTAGGTACACCCACGGCGCTGTTAGGGAGGGAGTTCCAGGATTTCGTCCCCATGTGGTGTAGGTACACCCACAGCGCTGTTAGGGAGGGAGTTCCAGGATTGTGACCCGGCGACAGTGAAGGAACGGCCGATATATTCCCAAGTCGGGATGGTGAGCGGCTGGGAGGGGGAACTTGCAGGTGGTGCTGTTCCCCGTGTGTCTGCTGCCCTCGTCCTTCTAGACGGTAGAGGTGGTGGGTTTGGGCGGCGCTGTCGAAGGAGCCCTTGGCGAGTTGCTGCAGTGCATCTTGTAGATGGTACACGCACTGCTGCCAAGACTATGAAGAGTTTGGATAAGGCAGGTAAATAAAAGGTATTCCTAAGCAGACTCTCGATGCGTTAACTGCTCACTAGAGAGTGAGAATGGGGGCTTTAATGGCAGATAATGAGGAAATGGCGGAAGAGATGAGCAAATATTTTGTTTCTGTCTTCACCGTAGAGGATACAAAAATACATTCCAGTCATAGCAGTAAATCAGGAAGTGGAAGGGCGAGCGGAACTTGGTGAAATTGCAATCATTGGGGAAGTGATACTGAGCAAACTGATGGAGCTGGGGGCTGACAGTCTCCGGGCTCTGATGGACTTCATCCCAGGGTCTTAAAAGAGGTGGCTAATGAGGTAGTCCCTGCACTGCGGCGAGTTTTCCAACATTCCCTCGATTCTGGAAACTTTCCATCAGACCGGAAAGGAGCAAATATTACCCCTCTCTTCAAGAAAGAAGGGAGGTAGAAAACAGGAAACTACAGGCCAGTTAGCTTGACGTCCGTCGTGGGGAAGTTATTAAAATCGATCATTACGGAGGTTATAGCCGGGCACTTAGAATACCTCAAGGCAGTTGGGGAGAGTCAACATGGTTTTGTGAAAGGGAAATCACGCGCAACCAATTTTATTGGAGTTTTTCAAAGGAGTGACAGGCGCTGTGGATAAAGGGGAGCCTGTAGACGTGCTGTACTTGGATTTCCAGAAGGCACTTAATAAAGTGCCACGTGAAGGTTATAGTGGAAAATAAAAGCTCATGGTGTAGGGGGTAACATATTAGCACAGGTAGGGGATCGGCTGGCTGGCGGGAAGCAGAGAGTAGGCATAAATGGGCCTTTTTCTGATTGGCAGGATGTGAGGAATGGAGTCCCGCAGGGGGTCTGTGCTGGGACCTCAACTTGTTACGATTTACATCAACCACTTAGATGAGGGGAGCGAAGGCCCGGTGGCTAAATGTGCAGATGACACAAAGACAGGTAGGTGCGTATGTTGTGAAGAGGACATAAGGAGGTTGTTGCAGACAGGTACAGATGGGTCGAGTGAGTGGGCAAAGAATCTGGCCGATGGAGTATAACGTGGGGACATGTGAAGTTGTTCACTTTGGCGGGAGGAACGAGAAAGCAGAGTATTACTGAGACGGAGAACGGCTGCATAATTCCGAGGCGCGGAGGGATCTGGGCGTTCGGGTGCACGAGTCACAAAGAGTTGGTCCGCAGCTGCAGCGAGTGATTGAGAAGGGGAACGGCATGTTATCCTCTATTACCAGAGGGGTTGAACATCAGAGGGAGGATGTTGTGCTTCAGTTATACAGGGCGTTGGTGAGACCCCACCTCGAATACTGTGGGCAGTTCCCGTCTCCTTGTTTAAGGAAGGACGTCAATGGGTTGGAGGGGGTGGAGGGGGGGGGCGGTTCAGAGGAGGTGGACTCGATCGATACCCGGGATGAGCGGGGTTGTCTTATGAGGAAAGGTCGGACAGACTGGGCTTGTTCCCACTGGAGTTTAGAAGAGCGAGGGGGTGGGGGGGGCGGGGAGGAGGGGGTCACGGAATATTTGGGGAGGGGAGGAGGGGGTCACGGAATATTTGGGGAGGGGAGGAGGGGGGTCACGGAATATTTGGGGAGGGGAGGAGGGGGGTCACGGAATATTTGGGGAGGGGAGGAGGGGGGTCACGGAATATTTGGGGAGGGGAGGAGGGGGGTCACGGAATATTTTTAAGGCGGGGAGGAGGGGGGTCACGGAATATTTGGGGAGGGGATGAGGGGGGTCACGGAATATTTGGGGAGGGGAGGAGGGGGGTCACGGAATATTTGGGGAGGGGAGGAGGGTGGTCACGGAATATTTGGGGAGGGGAGGAGGGGGGTCACGGAATATTTGGGGAGGGGAGGAAGGTGGTCACGGAATATTTGGGGAGGGGAGGAGGGGGTCACGGAATATTTGGGGAGGGGAGGAGGGGGGTCACGGAATATTTGGGGAGGGGAGGAGGGGGGTCACGGAATATTTGGGGAGGGGAGGAGGGGGGTCACGGAATATTTGGGGAGGGGAGGAGGGGGGTCACGGAATATTTGGGGAGGGGAGGAGGGGGGTCACGGAATATTTGGGGAGGGGAGGAGGGGGGTCACGGAATATTTGGGGAGGGGAGGAGGGTGGTCACGGAATATTTGGGGAGGGGAGGAGGGGAGTCACGGAATATTTGGGGAGGGGAGGAAGGTGGTCACAGAATATTTGGGGAGGGGAGGAGGGGGTCACGGAATATTTGGGGAGGGGAGGAGGGGGGTCACGGAATATTTGGGGAGGGGAGGAGGGGGGTCACGGAATATTTGGGGAGGGGCGGAGGGGGGTCACGGAATATTTTTAAGGCGGGGAGGGGAGATAGATTCTTGGGAGGCAGGTGAATAGAAGGGTTATGGGGGGTTAGGTGGGAATGTGGAACTCGAAACACCAAGAGATTGGGGGAGGTGATGGCATAGTGGTATAGTAATAATAGTACTAGCCACTAGTAATCCAGAGCCCCAGGTTAATGCCCGGTGGGACCAGGGTTCGAATCCCATCCCGGCAGAAGGGGGAGTTTGGATTCAATAATTAAAGAAAATATGGAAATGAAAGCCTAATGATGACCATGAAACCAGCGTCGTAAAAACTCATCTGGTTCACTGGAGAGGAGGGGAGATCTGCCGTCCTTACCCGGGTCTGACCCTACACGCGATTCCAGACCCCCCCCCCCGCCCCCACAGCCAAATGTGGTCAGCTCTTAAATGATCCTGAACGAGGGGTGGGTGACTACTGTCCGATGGCACCCGCGTCCCACGAACCAAGAGAGATCGGCCGTGAACTTACTGAATGGGTGGCGCAGGCTGGAGGGGCCGAATGGCCTCCTCATGTTCCTGTTTCTTCTCTCCTTATCTCCCAACTGCATTCTGTAATCTCATAATTTCTTTCCTTCCTCACCCCCCACCCCCCCATCCAACCCCCCATCGCTGCCGTAAGCCTTCGTTTGGGAGCTGATTACAACAGAGGAGGCTGGGAGGTTCTTGCCTCGCACCCTTCCACGCCCCCGCCCCCACCCAAAACCCCCACACCCCCCCCCCCCACCCCCCTGCCATCAAAATACCAGCGACCACACTGCTGTTGGACCCCGTTGACCTTCGTGTTGACTCACAGTTACGTGCCTCGTGAAAACGGGTGATGGGCATCAGCTCGCCCACCGAGGCGGGGTAGAGATGGGCACGGCCGTACAGCACCCCCCCCCGTGGAAGCGGCCGGGAAAGCCGTCTTTGGAACAAACTAGCTTGTCCTCCCATGACCAGCACTTGTGGTGAATTGTGACCCCTCCTCTGATTGCACCCCCCCCCCCTCCCCTCCTCCACCCATCTCTTGTCTCAATACTCACCCGCGCCCCCCCACTATATTGTAAACTGTGCTGATCCCAAATTCTAATGAGAGGGAGCTGTGGGCGCAATGGTTTCTCTTTTATTCGTTCATGGGATATGTGGGTGTCGCTGGGCTGGGCCCAGCATTTGTTGCCCGTCCCTAATTGCCCCCTTGAGAAGGTGGGGGGTGGTGAGCCACCTCCTTGAACCGCTGCAGTCCCCGTGTGGCGTAGGTACAAGGGTCGTGAGTCTTTGGAATTCTGTACCCTGGAAGGTTGTGGATGCTCCACCGTGTAGGTACACCCACCACGCAGTTAGGGAGGGAGTTCCAGGGTTTTGACCCAACGACGGTGAAGGAACAGCCGATTGTGTTCCCAAGTCGGGATGGTGACCGGCTCGGAGGGGAACTTCCAAGGGAACGGTGCTCCTGCTCCTAAGTTCTACGCCCTAATCCCTCGATCCCCTCGGTGCCCGAAAACCTATCGCCGGTCACGGGTCTCGGATATACTCGTCAACGGGGCATCCACCGGGGTAGAGAATTTCAGAGATTCACCGACCCTCCGAGTGAAGAAGTTTCTCCCCTGTCTCAGTCCGAAATGGCCGAGCCCTCATCCTGAGACTCTGACCCCTCCCACCCCCGCCCCCCTCAGTTCTAGACTCTCCAGCCGGAGTTGGGGGGGGGGCCATTGAGGGGCTGCGTTGCGGGTGCGCGAAACAGCCACACTGAATTGCAAAGATTCACCACCCTCGGAGCGAAGACCTTTCTCCTCATCTCAGTCCTAAGCAACCAGCCCCTTATCCTGAGACTGTGCCCCCCCTCTCTCTCACCCCCCTCCCTAGTCCGTGTTTTAGATTCCCCCCGACCAGAGGGCACGATCTCTCAGTGTCCACCCGGTCAAACCCCCTTCAGGATCTTGTAGGTTTCGATGGGATCGCCTCTCGTTCTTCCAAACTCCAGAGAATATCGGCCCAGTTTACTCAGCCCATCATCATCGGACACCCCAACCCCAACCAGCCTCATCCCAGGGACCCATCACTGCACCGTCTCTAACACAAGCATTGGGAGAGTTCTCTTGATGGGAGAGTTCTCTTGATGGGAGAGTTCTCTTGATGGGAGAGTTCTCCTGATGGGAGAGTTCTCCTGATGGGAGAGTTCTCTTGATGGGAGAGTTCTCTTGATGGGAGAGTTCTCTTGATGGGAGAGTTCTCTTGATGGAGAGACTCCTGATGGGAGAGTTCTCCTGATGGGAGAGTTCTCTTGATGGGAGAGTTCTCTTGATGGAGAGACTCCTGATGGGAGAGTTCTCTTGATGGGAGAGTTCTCTTGATGGGAGAGTTCTCTTGATGGGAGAGTTCTCTTGATGGAGTGGCTCCTGATGGGAGAGTTCTCCTGATGGAGAGACTCCTGATGGGAGCGTTCTCTTGATGGGAGAGTTCTCTTGATGGAGAGACTCCTGATGGGAGAGTTCTCCTGATGGAGAGACTCCTGATGGGAGCGTTCTCTTGATGGAGTGACTCCTGATGGGAGAGTTCTCTTGATGGAGAGACTCCTGATGGGAGAGTTCTCTTGATGGAGAGACTCCTGATGGGAGAGTTCTCTTGATGGAGTGACTCCTGATGGGAGAGTTCTCTTGATGGGAGAGTTCTCCTGATGGGAGAGTTCTCTTGATGGAGAGACTCCTGATGGGAGAGTTCTCTTGATGGAGAGACTCCTGATGGGAGAGTTCTCTTGATGGGAGAGTTCTCTTGATGGAGTGACTCCTGATGGGAGAGTTCTCCTGATGGGAGAGTTCTCTTGATGGAGAGACTCCTGATGGGAGAGTTCTCTTGATGGAGTGACTCCTGATGGGAGAGTTCTCTTGATGGAGAGACTCCTGATGGGAGAGTTCTCTTGATGGGAGAGTTTTCTTGATGGAGTGACTCCTGATGGGAGAGTTCTCTTGATGGGAGAGTTCTCCTGATGGGAGAGTTCTCTTGATGGAGAGACTCCTGATGGGAGAGTTCTCTTGATGGAGTGACTCCTGATGGGAGAGTTCTCTTGATGGAGTGACTCCTGATGGGAGAGTTCTCTTGATGGAGTGACTCCTGATGGGAGAGTTCTCTTGATGGAGAGACTTTTGATGGGAGAGTTCTCTTGATGGAGAGACTCCTGATGGGAGAGTTCTCCTGATGGGAGCGTTCTCTTGATGGAGAGACTCCTGATGGGAGAGTTCTCTTGATGGAGAGACTCCTGATGGGAGAGTTCTCTTGATGGAGTGACTCCTGATGGGAGAGTTCTCCTGATGGGAGCGTTCTCTTGATGGAGAGACTTTTGATGGGAGAGTTCTCTTGATGGTAGAGTTCTCTTGATGGAGAGACTCCTGATGGGAGAGTTCTCCTGATGGAGAGACTCCTGATGGGAGAGTTCTCTTGATGGAGAGACTCCTGATGGGAGAGTTCTCTTGATGGGAGAGTTCTCTTGATGGAGAGACTCCTGATGGGAGAGTTCTCTTGATGGGAGAGTTCTCTTGATGGAGTGACTCCTGATGGGAGAGTTCTCTTGATGGAGTGACTCCTGATGGGAGAGTTCTCCTGATGGGAGAGTTCTCTTGATGGGAGAGTTCTCTTGATGGAGAGACTCCTGATGGGAGAGTTCTCTTGATGGGAGAGTTCTCTTGATGGGAGAGTTCTCTTGATGGGAGAGTTCTCTTGATGGAGTGACTCCTGATGGGAGAGTTCTCCTGATGGAGAGACTCCTGATGGGAGCGTTCTCTTGATGGGAGAGTTCTCTTGATGGAGAGACTCCTGATGGGAGAGTTCTCCTGATGGAGAGACTCCTGATGGGAGCGTTCTCTTGATGGGAGAGTTCTCTTGATGGAGTGACTCCTGATGGGAGAGTTCTCCTGATGGAGAGACTCCTGATGGGAGCGTTCTCTTGATGGGAGAGCTCTCCTGATGGAGAGACTCCTGATGGGAGCGTTCTCTTGATGGGAGAGTTCTCTTGATGGAGAGACTCCTGATGGGAGAGTTCTCTTGATGGGAGAGTTCTCTTGATGGAGAGACTTTTGATGGGAGAGTTCTCTTGATGGAGTGACTCCTGATAGGAGAGTTCTCTTGATGGTAGAGTTCTCTTGATGGAGAGACTCCTGATGGGAGAGTTCTCCTGATGGGAGAGTTCTCTTGATGGAGAGACTCCTGATGGGAGAGTTCTCTTGATGGAGAGACTCCTGATGGGAGAGTTCTCTTGATGGAGAGACTCCTGATGGGAGAGTTCTCTTGATGGAGAGACTCCTGATGGGAGAGTTCTCTTGATGGAGAGACTCCTGATGGGAGAGTTCTCTTGATGGAGAGACTCCTGATGGGAGAGTTCTCTTGATGGAGAGACTCCTGATGGGAGAGTTCTCTTGATGGAGTGACTCCTGATGGGAGAGTTCTCTTGATGGGAGAGTTCTCCTGATGGGAGAGTTCTCTTGATGGAGAGACTCCTGATGGGAGAGTTCTCTTGATGGAGAGACTCCTGATGGGAGAGTTCTCTTGATGGAGTGACTCCTGATGGGAGAGTTCTCCTGATGGGAGAGTTCTCTTGATGGAGAGACTCCTGATGGGAGAGTTCTCTTGATGGAGTGACTCCTGATGGGAGAGTTCTCTTGATGGAGAGACTCCTGATGGGAGAGTTCTCTTGATGGGAGAGTTCTCTTGATGGAGTGACTCCTGATGGGAGAGTTCTCTTGATGGGAGAGTACTCCTGATGGGAGAGTTCTCTTGATGGAGAGACTCCTGATGGGAGAGTTCTCTTGATGGAGTGACTCCTGATGGGAGAGTTCTCTTGATGGAGTGACTCCTGATGGGAGAGTTCTCTTGATGGAGTGACTCCTGATGGGAGAGTTCTCTTGATGGAGAGACTCCTGATGGGAGAGTTCTCTTGATGGGAGAGTTCTCCTGATGGGAGAGTTCTCTTGATGGAGAGACTCCTGATGGGAGAGTTCTCTTGATGGAGTGACTCCTGATGGGAGAGTTCTCCTGATGGGAGAGTTCTCTTGATGGAGAGACTCCTGATGGGAGAGTTCTCTTGATGGAGTGACTCCTGATGGGAGAGTTCTCTTGATGGAGAGACTCCTGATGGGAGAGTTCTCTTGATGGGAGAGTTCTCTTGATGGAGTGACTCCTGATGGGAGAGTTCTCTTGATGGGAGAGTACTCCTGATGGGAGAGTTCTCTTGATGGAGAGACTCCTGATGGGAGAGTTCTCTTGATGGAGTGACTCCTGATGGGAGAGTTCTCTTGATGGAGTGACTCCTGATGGGAGAGTTCTCTTGATGGAGTGACTCCTGATGGGAGAGTTCTCTTGATGGAGAGACTCCTGATGGGAGAGTTCTCTTGATGGGAGAGTTCTCTTGATGGAGAGACTTTTGATGGGAGAGTTCTCTTGATGGAGAGACTCCTGATGGGAGAGTTCTCCTGATGGGAGTGTTCTCTTGATGGAGAGACTCCTGATGGGAGAGTTCTCTTGATGGAGAGACTCCTGATGGGAGAGTTCTCTTGATGGGAGAGTTCTCTTGATGGAGAGACTCCTGAAGGGAGAGTTCTCCTGATGGAGAGATTCCTGATGGGAGAGTTCTCTTGATGGAGAGACTCCTGATGGGAGAGTTCTCTTGATGGGAGAGTTCTCTTGATGGAGAGACTCCTGATGGGAGAGTTCTCTTGATGGGAGAGTTCTCTTGATGGAGTGACTCCTGATGGGAGAGTTCTCTTGATGGGAGAGTTCTCTTGATGGAGTGACTCCTGATGGGAGAGTTCTGCTGATGGGAGAGTTCTCTTGATGGAGAGACTTTTGATGGGAGAGTTCTCTTGATAGAGAGACTCCTGATGGGAGAGTTCTCTTGATGGAGAGACTCCTGATGGGAGAGTTCTCCTGATGGGAGAGTTCTCTTGATGGGAGAGTTCTCTTGATGGGAGAGTTCTCTTGATGGAGAGACTCCTGATGGGAGAGTTCTCCTGATGGGAGAGTTTTCTTGATGGAGAGACTCCTGATGGGAGAGTTCTCCTGATGGGAGAGTTCTCTTGATGGAGAGACTCCTGATGGGAGAGTTCTCTTGATGGAGAGACTCCTGATGGGAGAGTTCTCTTGATGGAGAGACTCCTGATGGGAGAGTTCTCTTGATGGAGAGACTCCTGATGAGAGAGTTCTCTTGATGGAGTGACTCCTGATGGGAGAGTTCTCTTGATGGGAGTGTTCTCCTGATGGGAGAGTTCTCTTGATGGAGAGACTCCTGATGGGAGAGTTCTCTTGATGGGAGAGTTCTCTTGATGGGAGAGTTCTCTTGATGGAGTGACTCCTGATGGGAGAGTTCTCCTGATGGGAGAGTTCTCCTGATGGGAGAGTTCTCTTGATGGAGAGACTCCTGATGGGAGAGTTCTCTTGATGGAGTGACTCCTGATGGGAGAGTTCTCTTGATGGAGAGACTCCTGATGGGAGAGTTCTCTTGATGGGAGAGTTCTCTTGATGGAGTGACTCCTGATGGGAGAGTTCTCTTGATGGGAGAGTTCTCCTGATGGGTGAGTTCTCTTGATGGAGAGACTCCTGATGGGAGAGTTCTCTTGATGGAGTGACTCCTGATGGGAGAGTTCTCTTGATGGAGTCACTCCTGATGGGAGAGTTCTCTTGATGGAGTGACTCCTGATGGGAGAGTTCTCTTGATGGAGAGACTCCTGATGGGAGATTTCTCTTGATGGAGAGACTTTTGATGGGAGAGTTCTCTTGATGGAGAGACTCCTGATGGGAGAGTTCTCCTGATGGGAGCGTTCTCTTGATGGAGAGACTCCTGATGGGAGAGTTCTCTTGATGGAGAGACTCCTGATGGGAGAGTTCTCTTGATGGAGTGACTCCTGATGGGAGAGTTCTCCTGATGGGAGCGTTCTCTTGATGGAGAGACTTTTGATGGGAGAGTTCTCTTGATGGGAGAGTTCTCTTGATGGAGAGACTCCTGATGGGAGAGTTCTCTTGATGGAGTGACTCCTGATGGGAGAGTTCTCTTGATGGAGAGACTCCTGATGGGAGAGTTCTCTTGATGGGAGAGTTCTCTTGATGGAGAGACTCCTGATGGGAGAGTTCTCCTGATGGAGAGACTCCTGATGGGAGAGTTCTGTTGATGGGAGAGTTCTCTTGATGGAGAGACTCCTGATGGGAGAGTTCTCTTGATGGGAGAGTTCTCTTGATGGAGTGACTCCTGATGGGAGAGTTCTCTTGATGGAGTGACTCCTGATGGGAGAGTTCTCTTGATGGGAGAGTTCTCTTGATGGAGAGACTCCTGATGGGAGAGTTCTCTTTATAGAGAGACTCCTGATGGGAGAGTTCTCTTGATGGAGAGACTCCTGATGGGAGAGTTCTCCTGATGGGAGAGTTCTCTTGATGGGAGAGTTCTCTTGATGGGAGAGTTCTCTTGATGGAGAGACTCCTGATGGGAGAGTTCTCCTGATGGGAGAGTTCTCTTGATGGAGAGACTCCTGATGGGAGAGTTCTCCTGATGGGAGAGTTCTCCTGATGGGAGAGTTCTCTTGATGGGAGTGTTCTCTTGATGGAGAGATTCCTGATGGGAGAGTTCTCTTGATGGGAGAGTTCTCTTGATGGGAGAGTTCTCTTGATGGAGAGACTCCTGATGGGAGAGTTCTCCTGATGGGAGAGTTCTCTTGATGGAGAGACTCCTGATGGGAGAGTTCTCCTGATGGGAGAGTTCTCCTGATGGGAGAGTTCTCTTGATGGGAGTGTTCTCTTGATGGAGAGATTCCTGATGGGAGAGTTCTCTTGATGGGAGAGTTCTCTTGATGGAGAGACTTTTGATGGGAGAGTTCTCTTGATGGAGAGACTTTTGATGGGAGAGTTCTCTTGATGGGAGAGTTCTCTTGAGGTCACTATTAATACTCAACTAGTGTCGCTAAAGTTGATGTTAAACCCTTTATAAACACTCGGTTCACCCTACTACTGGAGTACTGGAGTGCACCGATCCCGGGCCCCACACTCTAGGAAGGATGTCGAGGGTCTCGGAGACGGTGCGGAGGGATATTTACCAGAATGGGACCGGGGGTGGATGAGGGGACTTCAGTTCACGTGGAGGGACTGGAGAAGCTGGGATTGTTCTCCTTAGAGCAGAGAAGGTTAAGGGAGGGCGGGCGTCAGATTGAATCGAGACGTTCAAAATCACGGAGTGGGGGGTTTTGGGTAGCGTATAGAGGGAGAGACTGTTTCCAGTGGTGGGAGGGTCGGTAACCAGAGGGGGACACAGATTGAAGAGAATCGGTAACGGAATCAGAGGGTGGGTGGTTGGGGGGGGGAGATGAGGAGAATTATTGTTTATAAACACAGCGAGTTGTTGTGATCTGGAAGGCGCTGCCTGAAAGGGCGGTGGAAGCAGATTCAATAGGAACTTTCACAAGGCGGGGGAGTGGGATAAATACTCAAAGGGGGAAAATTTGATGGGATATGGGGGGAGGGGTGGGTGGGGAGAGGTGGGGCTGCGGGGGGAAGAGTGTGGACTAACTGGATAAATGTCCCAAAGAGCCAGCACAATGACGATGGGCCGAACAGACTCCCACCCGATTTGGAGTCCTGCCCAGGGAGGGGTGGGGTGGGGGGGGGTGGTTGGGGTTGGGGTGGGGGCAAAGTCTGCTCCTGACCACCGCCCCCCCCCTCCCCCCACCCCCCAACCTCCCCAAGCCCCGCAACCTCTCGCCCGCAGCATCGGCCGAACCCCCCAGGCCGGGGCTGGCTCTTGGATGGACCTTCCGAAGAGCCGGCAGGGGTGCTCGATGGGCTGAATGGCCTCCCCCACCCACCTCCCCCCCCCCAACCCCAAAAAGAAGCTGCGCGGCTGTAGCTTTATTTATAAACGCCAGCGAGGTTTTGCTTCCAATGTTTGAACTTGCTGTTCCTCCCTCCTATTCGGTGGCGGGGGGTGGGTGGGGGGTGAACTCTGCGTCCTGGGCGCTATTTTTAACAGAAATGTGATGTTGACATCCGGCAGAGGGCTGATTACACCACAGGGCACTTCCCCACCGCCTTCCCACAAACCACACATCAGCATGAGCTGCCACACTCTGCTCGGACGGGGTGAAATGCTCATGTGACACTAGGAAAGCGAGATGACGAGAGTGACAGACGGGGACACAGCGGTCGGGGGAAGTTGGGGTTGGCGGGAGGGGTAGAGACTCACAGGAGCCCAAAGGTGGTGGCCCATGGTTCGTCGCACCATAAAAAATCATCGCCCGATGGACAGAGATGCAGAGCCGAGGG
Organism: Isurus oxyrinchus; assembly: GCA_026770705.1. Lineage (NCBI taxonomy): Eukaryota > Metazoa > Chordata > Chondrichthyes > Lamniformes > Lamnidae > Isurus > Isurus oxyrinchus. Next base: position 126,405 of record JANJGN010001432.1, on the reverse strand, counting down.
CTCCCAGGGTTGAACGTGCGCTCACGCCACACTGTCCGGCTCTCTGTACCACCTCGGTTAGAGCACAGCGGGCGCCATTGTCGGAGGGTCAGCGCTGAGGGAGTGCCGCACTGTCGGAGAGTCAGTGCTGAGGGAGCGCCGCACTGTGGGAGGGTCAGTGCTGAGGGAGTGCCGCACTGTGGGAGGGTCAGTGCTGAGGGAGAGCCGCACTGTGGGAGGGTCAGTGCTGAGGAGCGGCCGCACTGTGGGAGGGGTCAGTGCTGAGGGAGAGCCGCACTGTCCGGAGGGTCAGCGCTGAGGGAGCGCCGCACTGTCGGAAGGGTCAGCGCTGAGGGAGCGCCGCACTGTCGGAGGGTCAGCGCTGAGGGAGAGCTGCACTGTGGGAGGGTCAGTGCTGAGGGAGCGCCGCACTGTCGGAGGGTCAGCGCTGAGGGTCAGTGCTGAGGGACCGCCACACTGTCGGAGGGTCAGCGCTGAGTGAGAGCCACACTGTCAGAGGGTCAGCGCTGAGGGAGAGCTGCACTGTGGGAGGGTCAGCGCTGAGGGAGCGCCGCACTGTCGGAGGGTCAGTGCTGAAGGAGCACCGCACTGTCGGAGGGTCAGTGCTGAGGGTCTGTGCTGAGGGACCGCCGCACTGTCAGAGGGTCAGCACTGAGGGAGAGCCACACTGTCGGAGGGTCAGGGCTGAGGGACTGCCGCACTGTCGGAGGGTCAGCACTGAGGGAGCGCCGCACTGTGGGAGGGTCAGTACTGAGGGAGAGCCGCACTGTCGGAGGGTCAGCACTGAGGGAGCGCCGCACTGTGGGAGGGTCAGTGCTGAGGGAGCGCCGCACTGTCGGAGGGTCAGCGCTGAGGGAGTGCCGCACTGTGGGAGGGTCAGTGCTGAGGGAGCGCCGCACTGTGGAGGGTCAGCGCTGAGGGAGCACCGCACTGTCGGAGGGTCAGTGCTGAGGGAGAGCCGCACTGTCGGAGGGTCAGTGCTGAGGGAGTGCCGCACTGTCGGAGGGGTCAGCGCTGAGGGAGAGCTGCACTGTCGGAGGGTCAGTGCTGAGGGAGCGCCGCACTGTGGGAGGGTCAGCGCTGAGGGAGAGCTGCACTGTCGGAGGGTCAGTGCTGAGGGAGCGCCGCACTGTGGGAGGGTCAGCGCTGAGGGAGAGCCGCACTGTGGGAGGGTCAGTGCTGAGGGAGCGCCGCACTGTCGGAGGGTCAGTGCTGAGGGAGAGCCGCACTGTCGGAGGGTCAGCGCTGAGGGAGCGCCGCACTGTCGGAGGGTCAGCGCTGAGGGAGCCCAGAACACCCCGAGCTGCCTGGCTAACCCCCCCCTCCACCCCTCACACTCCTCCACTCCCCTCCTCTCCTTCCCTCCCACACCCCCACCCCACCCCAACCCCCTCCTTCACCCTTC